>JAKGGE010001187.1:0-156794 GCA_023748175.1 Hoolock leuconedys | reverse complement strand
CCCGCCTAGACAGAGCCGAATCATCAAGACCGAGGGGATTACTGACAGAGAAAAGAGTGATTCAGGCAGAGCCACCGCTGGGTGGAGACCAAGAGTTTTATTATTACTCAGATTAGTCTCCCTGAGCATTTGAGGAGCAGAGTTTTTAAGGACAGCTTGGTGGGTGGGGGGAAGCCAATGGGCCAGGAGTGCTGATTGGTCAGGGATGAAATCAAAGGGAGTTGAAGCTTTCTTCTGGAGAGATCAAGTTGCAAGGCGGCAGCCAGGTTGGGGAGGGGCGCCTGCCATTGCCCAGGCTTGCTTAGGTAAACAAAGCAGCCAGGAAGCTCGAACCGGGTGGCTCACCAGCCTGGCGGGAGGCCTGTCTGCCCTGCAGTTCCACCTCTGGGGGCAGGGCACAGACAAACAAAAGTCAGCAGGAATCGCCAGAGACTTAAATGTCCCTGTCTGACTGACAGCTTTGAAGAGAGAAAATTCTCCCAGCACGCAGCTGGAGATCTGAGAACGGACAGACTGCCTCCCAAAGTGGGTCCCTCACCCCTGAGCAGCCTAACTGGGAGGCACCCCCAGTAGGGAAAGACTGACACCTCAGGGGCGGGTACTCCCTCTGAGACAAAACTTCCAGAGGGAACTATCAGACAGCTGAATTTGTGGTCTCAATGGCACCACTGTTCTGCAGCCACGCTGCTGACACCCAGCCAAACAGGGTCTGGGTGGACCTCAGTAAACTCCAACAGACCTGCAGCTGAGGGTCCTGTGTGAAGGAAAACCAACAAACAAAAAGGACATCCACACCAAAACCCATCTGTACATCACCATCATCAAAGCCCAAAAGTAGATAAAACCGCAAAGATGGGGAAAAACAGAGCAGAAAACTGGAAACTCTAAAAGCAGAGCACCTCCAAAGGGACCGCAGTTCCCACCAGCAATGGAACAAAGCTGGATGGAGGATGACCTGACGAGTTGAGAGAAGAAGGCTTCAGACGATCAAACTACCTGAGCTACGGGAGGAAATTCAAAACAATAGCAAAGAAGTTAAAAAACTTTGAAAAAAAATTAGAAGAATGGATAACTAGAATAACCAATGGAGATAAGGGCTTCAAGGAGATGACGGTGTGGAAAGCTAAGTTCTCGAGAACTAATGGAAGATTGCAGAAGCTCCCAGTAGCAGATGCGATCAACTGGAAGAAAGGGTATCGCTGATGGAAGATGAAATGAATGAAATGAAGCTTAGAAGGGAAGTCTAGAGAAAAAGAATAAAAAGAAATGAACAAAGCCTCCAAGAAATTTGGGACTGGTAAACGAGCCAAACCCTCGTCTGAGATTGGTGTACACCTGAAATGGCAGAGGGAGAATGAACCAAGTTGGAGAAAACACTCTGCAAGATATTATCCAGGAGAACTTCCCCAATCTAGCAAGGCAGGCCAACATTCAGATTCAGGAAATACAGAGAACGCCACAAAGATACTCCTCGAGAAGAGCAACTCCAAGACACATAATTGTCAGATTCACCAAAGTTGAAATGAAGGAAAAATGTTAAGGGCAGCCAGAGAGAAAGGTCGGGTTACCCACAAGGGAAGCCCATCAGACTAACAGCTGATCTCTCAGCAGAAACTCTACAAGCCAGAAGAGAGTGGGGCCGATATTCAACATTCTTAAAGAAAAGAATTTTCAACCCAGAATTTCCCATCCAGCCAAAACTAAGCCTTCCATAAGTGAAGGAGAAATAAAATACTTTACAGACAAGCAAACTCATGAGGTGATTTTGTCACCACCAGGCCATATATAAAGGAGCTCCTGAAGGAAGCACTAAACATGTGAAAGGAACAACCGGTACCAGCCACTGCAAAACATGCCAAATTGTAAAGACCATGGGAGCTAGGAAGAAACTGCATCAACTAACGAGCAAAATAACCAACTAACATCATAATGACAGGATCAGATTCACACATAACAATATTAACATTAAATGTAAATGGGCTAAATGCTCCAATTAAAAGACACAGACTGGCAAACTGGATAAGGAGTCAGGACCCTCGGCTAGTGTGCTGTGGCCCAGGAAAACCCATCTCACGTGCAGAGATACACACAGACTCAAAATAAAGGGATGGAGGAAGATCTATCAAGCAAAATGGAAACAAAAAAAAAGTAGGTTGTAATCCTGGGTCTCTGACAAACAGGGACTTTAAAACCAACAAAGATCAAAAGAGACAAAAGAAGGCCATTACATAATGGTAAAGGGATCAATTCAACAAGAAGAGCT
Organism: Hoolock leuconedys; assembly: GCA_023748175.1. Classification (NCBI taxonomy): domain Eukaryota; kingdom Metazoa; phylum Chordata; class Mammalia; order Primates; family Hylobatidae; genus Hoolock; species Hoolock leuconedys. The sequence goes on along the minus strand of JAKGGE010001187.1, from coordinate 154,531 downwards.
AACTATCCTAAATATATATGCACCCAACACAGGAGCACCTAGATTCATAAAGCAAGTCTGAGAGAGACCTACAAAGGGACTTAAACTCCCACATAATAATAATGGGAGATTTTAACACCCCACCGTCAACATCAGACAGATCATCGAGACAGAAAGTTAACAAGGATATCCAGGAATTGAACTCAGCTCTAAACAAAGTGGACCTAGCCAGACATCTACAGAACTCTCCACCCCAAATCAACAGAATATACATTTTTTCAGCACCACACCACACCTATTCCAAAATTGACCACATAGTTGGAAGTAAAGCTCTCCTCAGCAAATGTAAAAGAACAGAAATTATAACAAACTGTCTCTCAGACCACAGTGCAATCAAACTAGAACCAGGATTAAGAAACTCACTCAAAACCGCTCAACTACATGGAAACTGAACAACCTGCTCCTCAATGACTATTGGGTACATAATGAAATGAAGGCAGAAATAAAGATGTTCTTTGAAGCCAACGAGAACAAAGACACAACATACCAGAATCTCTGGGACACATTCAAAGCAGTGTGTGAAATTTATAGCACTAAATGCCCACAAGAGAAAGCAGGAAAGATCCAAAATTGACACCCTAACATCACAATTAAAAGAACTAGAAAAGCAGGAGCAAACACATTGAAAAGCTAGCAGAAGGCTAGAAATAACTAAAATCAGAGCAGAACTGAAGGAAATAGAGACACAAAAACCCTTCAAAAATTAATGAATCCAGGAGCTGGTTTTTGAGAAGATCAACAAAATTGATAGACCGCTAGCAAGACTAATAAAGAAGAAAAGAGAGAAGAATCAAATAGATGCAATAAAATGAAAAGGGGATATCACCACCGATCCCACAGAAATACAATCTACCATCAGAGAATACTACAAACACCCTATGCAAATAAACTAGAAAATCTAGAAGAAAATGGATAAATTCCTCGACAAATACACCTCCCAAGACTAAATCAGGAAGAAGTCGAATCTCTGAATAGACCAATAACAGGTTCTGAAATTGTGGCAATAATCAATAGCTTACCAACCAAAAAAAGAGTCCAGGACCTGATGGATTCACAGCTGAATTCTACCAGAGGTACAAGAAGGAACTGGTACCATTCCTTCTGAAACTATTCAATCGATAGAAAAAAGAGGGAATCCTCCCAACATTTTATGAAGCCAGCATCATCCTGATACCAAAGCCAGGCAGAGACATTAAACCAAAAGAGAATTTTAGACCAATATCCTTGATGAACATTGATGCAAAAATCCTCAATAAAATACTGCAAACCGAATCCAGCAGCACATCAAAAGCTTATACACCACGATCAAGTGGGTTTCATCCCTGATGATGGCATTGGTTCAACATAGCGTAAACTGGGTCAAATGTAATCCAGCATATAAACAGAACCAAAGACAAAACCACATGGGATCTCAATAGATGCAGAAAAGGCTTTGACAAAATTCAACAACCTTTCATGCTAAAAACTCTCAATAAATTTGGTATTGATGGGACATATCTCAAAATAATAAGAGCTATATACGACAAACCCACAGCCAATATCATACTGAATGGGCAAAACTGGAAGCATTCCCTCTGAAAACTGGCACAAGACAGGATGCCCTCTCTCACCGCTCCTATTCAACGTAGTGCTGGAAGTTCTGGCCAGAGCAATCAGGCAGGAGAAGGAAATAAAGGGTATTCAATTAGGAAAAGAGGAAGTCAAACTGTCCCTGTTTGCAGATGACATGATTGTATATCTAGAAAATCCCATTGTCTCAGCCCAAAATCTCCTTAAGCTGATTTCTTGCAACTTCAGCAAAGTCTCAGGATACAAAATCAATGTACAAAAATCGCAAGCATTCTTGTACACCAATCACAGACAAACAGAGAGCCAAATCATGAGTGAACCCCATTCACAATTGCTTCAAAGAGAATAAAATACCTAGGAATCCAACTTACAAGGGATGTGAAGGACCCTTCAAGGAGAACTACAAACCACTGCTCAATGAAATAAAAGAGGATACAAACAAATGGAAGAACATTCCATGCTCAAGGGTTGGAAGAATCAATATCGTGAAAATGGCCATACTGCCCAAAGTAATTTATAGATTCAATGCCATCCCCATCAAGCTACCAATGACTTTCTTCACAGAATTGGAAAACTACTTTAAAGTTCATATGGAACCAAAAGAGCCCGCATTGCCAAGTCAATCCTAAGCCAAAAGAACAAAGCTGGAGGCATCACGCTACCTGACTTCAAACTATACTCACAAGGCTACAGTAACCAAAACAGCATGGTACTGGTACCACAACAGAGATATAGATCAATGGAACAGAACAGAGCCCCAGAAATGATGCCGCATATTTACAACTATCTGATCTTTGACAAACCTGACAAAAACAAGAAATGGGAAAGGATTCTCTATTTAATAAATGGTGCTGGGAAAACTGGCTAGCCATATGTAGAAAGCTGAAACTGGATCCCTTCCTTACACCTTATACAAAAATTAATTCAAGATGGATTAGAGACTTAAATGTTAGACCTAAAACCATTAAAATCCTACAAGAAAACCTAGGCAATACCATTCAGGCCATAGGCGTGGGCAAGGACTTCATGTCTAAAACACCAAAAGCAATGGCAACAAAAGCCAAAATTGACAAATGGGATCTAATTAAACTAAAGAGCTTCTGCACAGCAAAAGAAACTACCATCAGAGTGAACAGGCAACCTACAGAATGGGAGAAAATTTTGCAACCTACTCATCTGACAAAGGGCTAATATCCAGAATCTACAATGAACTCAAACAAATTTACAAGAAAAAAAACAAACAACCCCATCAAAAGTGGGCAAAGGACATGAACAGACACTTCAAAAGAAGACATTTATGCAGCCAAAAAAACACATGCAAAATGCTCATCATCACTGGCCATCAGAGAAATGCAAATCAAAACCACAGTGAGATACCATCTCACACCAGTTAGAATGGCCATCATTAAAAAAGTCAGGAAACAACAGGTGCTGGAGAGGATGTGGAGAAATAGGAACACTTTTACACTGTTGGTGGGACTGTAAACTAGTTCAACCATTGTGGAAGCCAGTGGCGATTCTCAGATCTCGAACTAGAAATACCATTTGACCCAGCCATCCCATTACTGGGTATATACCCAAAGGACTATAAATCATGCTGCTATAAAGACACATGCTCACCGCATGTTTATTGGGCGGCATCTATTCACAATAGCAAAGAGTTGGAACCAACCCAAATGTCCAACAACAATAGACTGATTAAGAAAATGTGGCACATATACACCATGGAATACTATGCAGCCATAAAAATGATGAGTTCATGTCCTTTGTAGGGACATGGATGAAACTGGAAAACATCATTCTCAGTAAAACCATCGCATGACAAAACCAAACACCGCATGTTCTCACTCATAGGTGGGAATTGAACAATGAGAACTCATGGACACAGGAAGGGGAACATCACATTCCGGGACTGTTGTGGGGTGGGGAGGGGGACTGCATTAGAGATATACCCCACGCTGAATGACAAGTTAATGGGTGCAGGAAATCAACATGGCACATGACATATAACAAACTCCGCACATTGTGCACATGTACCCTAAACCTAAAGTATAATAAAAAAATATATAAAAAAAAAAAAAAAAAAAGAAAAAAACAAACAACCCCATCAAAAAGTGGGCAAAGGACATGAACAGACACTTCTCAAAAGAAGACATATATGAAGCCAAAAAACACATGCAAAAATGCTCATCATCACTGGCCATCAGAGAAATGCAAATCAAAACCACAGTGAGATACCATCTCACACCAGTTAGAATGGCCATCATTAAAAAAGTCAGGAAACAACAGGTGCTGAGAGGATGTGGAGAAATAGGAACACTTTTACACTGTTGGTGGGACTGTAAACTAGTTCAACCATTGTGGAAGTCAGTGTGGCGATTCCTCAGGATCTCGAACTAGAAATACCATTTGACCCAGCCATCCCATTACTGGGTATATACCCAAAGGACTATAAATCATGCTGCTATAAAGACACATGCTCAATGTATGTCTATTGCAGCACTATTCACAATAGCAAAGAGTTGGAACCAACCCAAATGTCCAACAACAATAGACTGATTAAGAAAATGTGGCACATATACACCATGGAATACTATGCAGCCATAAAAATGATGAGTTCATGTCCTTTGTAGGGACATGGATGAAACTGGAAAACATCATTCTCAGTAAACTATTGCAAGAACAAAACCAAACACTGCATGTTCTCACTCATAGGTGGGAATTGAACAATGAGAACTCATGGACACAGGAAGGGGAACATCACATTCCGGGACTGTTGTGGGGTGGGGAGGGGGACTGCATTAGAGATATACCCCACGCTGAATGACAAGTTAATGGGTGCAGCAAACCAACACAGCACATGGATACATATGTAACAAACCTGCACATTGTGCAAATTTACCCTAAAACCTAAAGTATAATAAAAAAATATATAAAAAAAAAAAAAAAAAAAGAAAAAAACAAACAACCCCATCAAAAAGTGGGCAAAGGACATGAACAGACACTTCTCAAAAGAAGACATATATGAAGCCAAAAAACACATGCAAAAATGCTCATCATCGCTGGCCGTCAGAGAAATGCAAATCAAAACCACAATGAGATACCAGCTCACACCAGTTAGAATGGCCATCATTAAAAAGTCAGGAAACAACAGGTGCTGGAGAGGATGTGGAGAAATAGGAACACTTTTACACTGTTGGTGGGACTGTAAACTAGTTCAACCATTGTGGAAGTCAGTGTGGTGATTCCTCAGGGATCTAGAACTAGAAATACCATTTGACCCAGCCATCCCATTACTGGGTATATACCCAAAGGACTATAAATCATGCTGCTATAAAGACACATGCACACGTATGTCTATTGCAGCACTATTCACAATAGCAAAGACTTGGAATCAACCCAAATTTCCAACAACGATAGACTGGATTAAGAAAATGTGGCACATATACACCATGGAATACTATGCAGCCATAAAAAAATGATGAGTTCATGTCCTTTGTAGGGACATGGATGAAACTGGAAAACATCATTCTCAGTAAACTATTGCAAGAACAAAAAACCAAACACTGCATGTTCTCACTCATAGGTGGTAATTGAACAAAGAGAACACATGGACACAGGAAGGGGAACATCACACTCCGGGGACTGTTGTGGGTTGGGGGGAGGGGGGAGGGACAGCATTAGGAGATATACCTAATGCTAAATGACGAGTTAATGGGTGCAGCAAACCAACACAGCACATGGATACATATGTAACAAACCTGCACATTGTGCACATTTACCCTAAAACCTAAAGTATAATAATAAAATTTAAAAAAACAAGGATTTTATGATCAAGTTTCCAATAGCTATTGCAACAAAAACATAAATAGACAAGTGGGACCTAAGTATACTAAGGAGATTATGTTCAACAAAAGAAACTATCAGCAGAGTAAACAGACAACCAACAAAATGGGAGAAAATATTTGCAAACTATGGATCTGACAAAGGTCTCATATCCAGAACCTGTAAGGAACTAAAAAAATTTTTAAGCAAAAACTAAACAACCTCATTGAAAAATGGGCAAAGGACAAGAACAGACACTTCTCAAAAAATACATGCTGTCAACAAGAATATGAAAAAATGCTCCATTTTAAAAATCACTAATCGTTAGAGAAACGCAAATGAAAACCACAATGAGATACCATTTCATACCAATCACAATGGCTACTAATAAAAAGTCAGAAAATAACAGATGTTGCTGAAGTTGCAGAGAAAAGGGAAATCTTATACACTTCTGTTGGGAATGTAAATTAATTCAGCCATCGTATAAAGCAGTTTGAAGATTTCTCAAAAAACTTAAACAGAACTACCCTTTGGTGCAGCAATCTCATTACTGGGTACATACATAAAGAAATATAAATTGTTCTACCAAATGACACATGTACTTGTATGATTATCACAGCACTATTCACAGTAGCAAAAACATGGAACCAACCTAGAGGCTCATCAGTGGTGGACTAGAAAAAAAAAATGTGTACCGCCTGACGTGGTTGCTCATGCCTGTATTCCCAGCACTTTGGGAGGCCGAGATGGGTGGATCATTTGATATGAGGAATTTGAGAAAAGCCTGGCCAACATGGTGAAACACCATCTCTACTAAAAATACAAAAATTAGCCAGGTGTGGTGGTGCATGCCTGTAGACCCAGCTTGGGAAGCTGAGGTGGCAGAATAGCTTGAACCTGGGAGGCGAAGGTTGCAGTGGGCCCAGATTATGCCACAGCACTCCAGCCTGGGTGTCAGAGTGAGACTCTATCTCAAAAAGAAAAAAAAAAAAAAAAAAAAAAAAAAAAAAAAAAAAAAAAAAAAAAAAAAAAAAAATTGGTATATATAACAAAATGGATGTAGCTGGAGGCTACATCCCACAAATGAAGCAAATTAACACAAAAACAGAAAAAGAAAGTATATATTATCACCTATAAATGAGAAATAAACATTGGCTCCACATGGTCCAAAACAGGGACCAATAGATACCAGGGCCTGTGTGAGGGTAGAGGGTGGAAAATTGGTGAGGATTGAAAAATTACTTATGCCCACCAAAGCCTGCCTACCTCAGTGACTAAATTATTTTTTCCATGAAACCCCAGCAACATGCAATTTACCTACATAACAAAGCTGCACATGTACCCCCTGAACCTAAAATATAAATTAAAAAAGAAAAGAATGAATATCAATAAGATACTTAGTAAACACACAAGTGTTTGGAAATCAACAACAAACTTCTAAATAATTCACAAAGAAACATCAAAATAAAATTTAGAATACATTTTGAATTGAAAGATAAACATCTGAAGTGCTGAAAGAATAGAAATGGCTTTAGTCTCGAAACTTATATATAAAAACATTGAAATTTCAATCAGACGGTAATTGGTATGTGATTTGATAATCTACTTTAAAGTTTATACAAAACTGAGAACCCGGCTAGGTGCGGTGGCTCACGCCTGTAATCCCAGGACTTTGGGAATCAAAGGTGGTTGCAACATGAGGTCAGGAGTTCAAGACCAGCCTGGCCAAGATGGTGAAGCCCTGTCTCTACTAAAAATAAAAAAATTAGCCAGGTATGGTGATGGATGCCTGTAATCTTGGCTACTCAGGAGGCTGAGACATGAGAAGCAACTGAACCCGGGAGGCAGAGGTTGCAGTGAGCCAAGATCACGCCACTGCACTCTAGCCTGGGTGAGAGAGCAAAGCTTCATCTCAAAAAGAAAAAAAAAAAAATTGAGAACCCAGATAAAAATAGCTAACTTTATTCTCCAAAAGAAAAAAGAACGACAGTGAGTAGAGGTCTGCTTCTATTGGCTATCAGATAATCTTATAACCCTGCAGTACTGTGATGGTATGAAGCACATCCACAGCAGTAGTGTGACAGTCAGGTATCAAATAGACAAGAACTTCAGAGAAGACAAATGTAACGTTTGAAATCAGTAGAAAGAAGCATTGCTTTGAGAAAGTTGTTTATTATTTGGAATTTGAAGAAATAATAAATTTCAAATAAAGAATGAAATAAAAAATAAAATTAATACTACAAGGAAGTTTTTAAAATATTCATGCCTTTTCCTCATGACATGAAATACAAATATCATGAAGTAAAAGACAGACAAATTTTACTAACTAAACAAACTCATTTTTAGCAAACAATTGATAAATACCATTAAAAGACAAATAACAAATTAGAAGAAAATATTTACATGGTATATATAACAAAAAATGGATATTCAGAATGTATAGAGATTATCAAATAATAAAGAACTTGCAAATCCCAGTGGGAAAATGAGCAAAGAATATAAAGAGGAATTGCACAGAAGAAAAAGTATGCATTATGTATTAACAAATGAAAAGTTGCTTCATCTGTGTAATGGCCAAAATGTATGTTAAAATATAAGACAGCATTTCTCCCATCTCATTGGTAAAATAAAAAATACATATGCACTGCATAAATTCATATGTCACTTCAGCATTTTTACAATTAATATCACTTTTGTTATTCTTAAAAAGTTGAAAAATTAAATGAGTTAAAAGCAGTATGAGAGAAATTATTGCAAATATGTGTATAATATTGTTAGGAGAAATCCAAGTAAGACCCCAGAGGCATAAGTTTAAAATGAAGACTAATCAGTTTATATATATAATAATTTAAAAATATTCTGTACATTATAAAACTCACAAAACAATTAAAAGGCAAAAAAAATCAAGAAAAAATAATTTCAAAATAAATGCCACAACACAGCCTCCTGTGGTCAAGATTACTCTTCATTCTACTGTGATGTCTAAATAGATTTTTGGGCATCTAGACTAATATTGGGTTTGTATACACCCAGAAAAGTCAAGACTAGTAAATGCACCCAACCTTACAACCCTGAAGCCTATTATCACATAGGGGTCTAGTGTAGTTTGCTAAAATGTAATGCACTACCTGTCACAGAATGAGCACTTAACTGATGTTGGGTGTGATGTAGCATAGTAGCAAAAAACTTTAGAATTAGGCCACAATGTTTTTTCTTTTTTTGTTTTTTTTTTTTTTGAGATGGAGTCTCGCTCTGTCGCCCAGGCTGGAGCGCAGTGGCGCAATCTCGGCTCACTGCAAGCTCCCAGCCTGGTTCAAGCAATTCTCCTGCCCTCGCCTCTCTCTGAGTAGCTGGGATTACAGGCGCCCGCCACCACGCCCCGCTAATTTTTGTATTTTTTTTTTAGTAGAGACGGGGTTTCACCATGGTCTCGATCTCCTGACCTCATGATCCGCCCGCCTTGGCCTCCCAAAGTGCTGGGATTACAAGCGTGAGCCACCGCGCCCAGCCAGGCCACATGTTTTTAAGGGCTTTGCACGACCCATTATTTTTTGGCACTTAATTTTAAAAAATCTGCATGCTTATTTTAATTTTGTCATTACTTGCCTTTGTATCCATCTCAGGACACTGATCAAATAATCACAAAAATCACAGAGATGATACTCTGCTAAGTAAGCAAGTTTTCTTTTTTTCTTTGTGAAACTATTCTTAATTTTTTTGGTATTTAGAAATAATTTCTTGTGCTAATTTATTTTTAGTGAAATTTTGCACAGATTCTCCAAATAAAAAACCAAGAATGACCAATTTTATTGGGAAAATACTAAATGTAACAAACTTTATTTTTTGATAAGTGAAGACTATTTTTCTAATTTTGCTTAAAAATTTTAGGTTTAGCCTTAGGTAATAAAGTTAATAGAGAGAATGTTTACTACCATACATAAATTCAAAAGACTTGTTAGTTTAGATTGTCAATTTAATGTTGAACAAAGTTGCTTGAAATTTTCAGATAAAATAACTTTAGTGTTTTAAGAAAAGTTTGATTGCATTTTGTTTATAATCTTGTACTTCTGTTTTCATTCTGATTTAGTAGGCTGCATCCTTTTTTAAAAAAAATCTGCATGCTTATTTTAATTTTGTCATTACTTGCCATTGTATCCATCTCAGGACACTGATCAAATAATCACAAAATCACAGAGATGATACTCTGCTAATTAAGCAAGTTTTCTTTTTTTCTTTGTGAAACCATTCTTCATTTTTTTTTTGGTATTTAGAAATAATTTCTAGTGCTAATTTATTTTTAGTGAAATTTTGCACAGATTCTCTAAATAAAAAACCAAGAATGACCAATTTTATTGGGAAAATACTAAATGTAACAAACTTTATTTTTTGATGAGTGAAGACTATTTTTCTAATTTTGCTTAAAAATTTTAGGTTTAGCCTTAGGTAATAAAGTTAATAGAGAGAATGTTTACTACCATACATAAATTCAAAAGAGTTGTTAGTTTAGATTGTCAATTTAATGTTGAACAAAGTTGCTTGAAATTTTCAGATAAAATAACTTTAGTAAGCTTAAGAAAAGTTTGTTGCATTTTGTTTATAATCTTGTACTTCTGTTTTCATTCTGATTTAGTAGGCTGCACACTTTTTTAAAAAAAATTTCAGGTGGATTGTGGCCATTCCTTTTCCTCTTAAGTCTTATTTGATTGTTCTTCCAGAACAGATATTAACATTTGCAGTGCTGCATCTGGATCAAGCAGTTTGGTTAGAGAAATTTAAACTTTTAAATCACAAAACAGCTTATTTTCAATTGTCATAGCTGACATTGAATCTATGCCTAATGGTGTAAGCAATGTGGATATTGGAATGTCTCTGAGTTTTATATTAATAAATTTACTAGCTAAATAAGTGACGTAATCATCTATTGATGTCTGAGATGAAGAGTGAGTAAAAACCACATAAAAATCTTCCATAGGGCCGGGCGCGGTGGCTCACGCTTGTAATCCCAGCACTTTGGGAGGCCGAGGTGGGCAGATCACGGGTAAGTCAGAGATCGGCGACCACGTGAAAACCCTATCTCTACTAAAAATACAAAAAAATTAGCCGGGCGTGGTGGTGGGCGCCTGTAGTCCCAGCTACTCGGAGACGCTGAGGCAGGAGAATAGCGTGACCCTGGAGGCAGAGCTTGCAGTGAGCCGAGATTGTGCCACTGCACTCCAGCCTGGGCGACAGAGCGAGACTCTGTCTCAAAAAAAAATAATAATAATCTTCCATAAAACTAAACTTATCTTGGAATTCTTTGTAAAAACAAATTCTGTGAGACGGAACTTTGGGAAGTTTTCCTGTAATTTCTTGAAATCAAATTTAACAGTGCATGGTAGTCTGACCATTCTGCATAATACTTTCTGTATAAAAAACATCACTATTTCAAGGCCAGAGAGCCCCGTTTACATGGCTTGTTAAGAATTATTCAAAATCCAGCATGATTCAAGATACTGATGGATTTTGGGTATTTGAAGAGAATTCCTCTGGTGGCTAAAATGCTTTGAAGATCATTTGTGCAGCTGTCATTCAAGATTAAAGGCTCCCTAGTTAATTGTCCAGTGAGATCACAGTTCCTGTGACAGTGGCAGAAGATGTCCAGCAAGGAGTTAGCAGCAGCCTAGTTGGCTTTTGTTGCATTCTCAATGAAAGCAGAAACTAATGAATAGCACTCAAAGTGATCAAGTTCCTGCTTTCTTGTCAAAAACTGAAGATGTACTGCAGCTACTTCTGCTTAATACTCCAATTAAGAAGAGATGTTGACAGCTTCTAGGAACCCATCATCCAAGACTGTGGCACTAAAAAAACACACCTGAGATTTTACTCTGCAAAGTTATTTTCTATTAAATTCACTGCCTTTTTCACATCAGAGTGAATAATGACAATACATTGTAGCTTGGTCATTTTGCACTCTTCATTCTGATTTTCCAGCAACTTGCATTCCTTTCAACTGCTCATAAGTTAAATTTCTCAGTGAAGTAATCACAACAGAACTATCTCCTTGGACAGTTTGGAGTTTCCTGAAAAAAACAGATATACCACCATATGATCCAAAAATCCCACTGCTTGGTATATACCCAAAAGAAAGGAAATGAGTATATCAAAGACATTTCTGCACACCTAGGTTTGCTGCAGCACTGTTTACAATTACTAATATTTGAAAGCAACCTAAGTGTCTATCAACAGATGAATGAAGAAAATGTGGTACATATACACAGTGGAGTACTATTCAGCCATAAAAATGAAAGCCTGTCATTTGCAACAACATGGATGGAACTGAAGATTATTATGTCAAGAAAAATAAGCCAGGCACAGAAATACAGACATCACATGTTCTCACTTATTTCCAGGATCTAAAAATAAAAACAATTAAATTCATGTACATAGTAGAAGGATGATTACCAGAGGCTGGGAAGGGTAGTGAGAGAGTGAGAGGGAGGCAGGAATTGTTAATGGATACAAAAAACAAAAAAGAAATAATATATAATAAAAACCTACTATTTGATAGCAAACCCGGGTGACTACAGTCAATAGTAACTTAATCATATATTTGAAAATAACATAAAGAGGGTAATTGGAATGTTTGTAACTCAAAGAATCACTGAGGGGATACCCCATTCTCTATGATGTGCTTTTTTTCACATTGCATGCCCGTATCAAAACATCTCATGTACTCCATAAATACTATGTACCCACAAAAATTAAAAATAAAATACAAAAAAGAACCATCTTCTCTCTGTGTAACAAATATTATAGTTTCAAATCCAAGGCTAGAGAGCTGCCCTGAAACAACATACACTCTTTTGACATGAAGAGTTTTCTCTTTGCTCTATACATAGGTATTTGTAGAAGTTAACATTCTGGAACACTGACTTCCAACACAGCAAGAGGGACAGCCACACATGTAAAATACAATGACAGAGCAGGACTCACAAGTGCATTCTGCTGAAAACGTGAGCAAGCCAAATTCAAATTATTTTTCAAACTCATTGATTTTAGCTACCGAAAGGTCTATAGGACATTATCAGACAGAGTTTTTGTAGAATCTAAGATTTAGAAAGTGAACTTGAATGTGACTGTGATCATTGTGCAATAACTGCTGTAAAAACTCAGGTTACTGTTGGCCACATAGGACTACAACACTCTTGTGTTGCCTTGACAAGTTCCTCTAAACGTGGCAGTAAACTTAGTGCCTTTCAGTGTTCTTTTTCCCATAGACTTACAGACAGCGAGAGACACCTGGCTCCCCCACATCACTTCCTTAGCAGCCAAGAACAGCATGTCACCCAGAATGAATTCTGGCTGTGGCAGAAAATGGCCTACATAGAGAGATGTCTGGCATTTGGTAATACCTGGGTGAGAGCTTTCCAAGCTCTTATGAAGTATATGATGCATAAGGTCCATTTCTAAATACTAGAAACATCTTGCTGTGAAAACACATAAAGTCCATAGTTAAGATAATGATGCCATGCAGAAAAACATGTGGCAATGTAACCACCAGTCTTTTTTTCTTTTTTTTTTTTTTTTTTTTTTTTTTTTTTTTTTTTTTTTTTTTTTTTTTTTTTTTTTTTTTTTTTTTTTTTTTTTTTTTTTTTTTTATATATATATTTTTTATTATACTTTAGGTTTTAGGGTACATGTGCACAATGTGCAGGTTTGTTACATATGTATCCATGTGCCATGTTGATTTCCTGCACCCATTAACTTGTCATTCACATTAGGTGGTAACCCAATGTGTCCCCCCCCCTCCCCCCCCCACCCCACAACAGTCCCCTCGGAATGTGATGTTCCCCTTCCTGTGTCCATGAGTTCTCATTGTTCAATTCCACCTATGAGTGAGAACATGCGTCATTGTCCCATGCATAGTTTACTGAGAATGATGTTTTCCAGTTTCATCCATGTCCCTACAAAGGACATGAACTCATCATTTTTTATGGCTGCATAGTATTCCATGGTGTATATGTTTACATTTTCTTAATCCAGTCTATTGTTGTTGGACATTTGGGTTGGTTCCAACTCTTTGCTATTGTGAATAGTGCCGCAATAAACATACACGCGAGCATGTGTCTATAGCAGCATGATTTATAGTCCTTGGGTATATACCCAGTAATGGATGGCTGGGTCAAATGGTATTTCTAGTTCGAGATCCCTGAGGAATCGCCACACTGACTCACAATGGTTGAACTAGTTTACAGTCCCACCAACAGTGTAAAAGTGTTCTATTTCTCCACATCCTCCAGCACCTGTTACTCTGCTTTTTTAATGATGGCCATCTTCTAACTGGTGTGAGATGGTATCTCACTGTGGTTTCTGATTTTGCATTTGATGGCCAGTGATGATGAGCATTCTTCATGTGTTTTTTTTGGCTGCATAAATGTCTTCTTTTGAGAAGTGTCTGTTCATGTCCTTGCCCACTTTTTTTTTTGATGGGGTTGTTTGTTTTTTTCTCTTTGTAAATTTGTTTGAGTTCATTGTAGATTCTGGATATTAGCCCTTGTCAGATGAGTAGGTTGCAAAAAATTTTCTCCATTCTGTAGGTTGCCTGTTCACTCTTCTGATGGTAGTTTCTTTGCTGTGCAGGCAGAAGCTCTTAGTTTAATTAGATCCCATTTGTCAATTTTGGCTTTTGTTGCCATTGCTTTTGGTGTTTTAGACATTATTCTCAAGTTCACGCCTATGGCCTGAATGGTATTGCCTAGGGTTTTCTTGTAGATTTTAATGGTTTTAGGTCTAACATTTAAGTCTCTAATCCATCTTGAACTATCTGATCTTTGACAAACCTGACAAAAACAAGAAATGGGGTGATCTCTATTTAACAAATGGTGCTGGAAAACTGGCTAGCCATATGTAGAAAGCTGAACTGATCCCTCTACACCTTATACAAAAAAAATTAATTCAAGTTGGATTAAAGACTTAAATGTTTTTTCTTATAATTTGTTTGAGTTCATTGTAGATTCTGGATATTAGCCCTTGTCAGATGAGTAGGTTGTAAGCATGTTTCATGTCTAGAATATTATGTTCTGGGCTTTTGTCTAGGGTTTTTATTCTTTTAGGTTTTACATATAGGTCTTTAATCCATCTTAAGTTGACTTTTTTAATATGTTGGGAGGAAGTTGTCCATTTTAAGTCTTCTGAATATGGCTAACCAGTTATCCTAGTACCATTCATTGAATAGGGAGTCTGTTCCTCATTGCTTCTAATTATAGACTTTGTCAAAGATCGGATGGTTGTAGGAGTGCAGCCTACAACCTTCTCTAATCTGTTCCATTGGCTTTTGTGTCATGGTTTTTGTACCAGATCTATGATGTTTTGCTTACTATATCCTTGGAGTATAGTTTGTGAACCCCCAAAATCTGACACAGGTCTCAGTTAATTTACAAAGTTGACATTGCCCAGCTAGCCATATGTAGAAAGCTGAAACTGGATCCCTTCCTTACACCTTATACAAAAATTAATTCAAGTTGGATTAAAGACTTAAATGTTAGACCCCAAACCATAAAAACCCTAGAAGAAAACCTAGGCAATACCATTCAGGACATAGGCATGGGTAAGGACTTCATGTCTAAAAACACCAAAAGCAATGGCAACAAAAGCCAAAATTGGCAAATGGGATCTAATTAAAGAGCCTCTGCACAGCAAAAGAAACCACCATCAGAGTGAACGGGCAACCTACAGAATGGGAGGAAATTTTTGCAATCTACTCATCTGACAAAGGGCTAATATCCAGAATCTATAATGAACTCAAATTTACCAGAAAAAAACAACCCCATCAACAAAGGGTGAAGGATAAGGAATGACGCTTCTCAAAGAAGACATTTATGTAGCCAAAAGACACATGAAAAAATGTTCATCATCACTGGCTGTCAGAGAAATGCAAATCAAAACCACAATGAGATAGCATCTCACACCAGTTAGAATGGCCATCATTAAAAAAGTCAGGGAAACAACAGGTGCTGGAGAGGATGTGGAGAAATAGGAACACTTTTACACTGTTGGTGGGACTGTAAACTAGTTCAACCATTGTGGAAGTCAGTGGCGATTCCTCAGGGACGTAGAACTAGAAATACCATTTGACCCAGCCATCCCATTACTGGGTATATACCCAAAGGATTATAAATCATGCTGCTAAAAAAGACACATGCACACGTGATAAGTTTATTATGCATACTATTCACAATAGCCAAGACTTGGAACCAACCCAAATGTCCAACAATGATAGACTAGATTAAGAAAATGTGGCACATATACACCATGGAATACTATGCAGCCATAAAATTGATGAGTTCATGTCCTTTATAGGGACATGGATGAAGCTGGAAACCATCATTATCAGCAAACTATCGTGAGGACAAAAAACCAAACATGACATGTTCTCACTCATAGGTGGGAATTGAACAAAGAGAACACTTGGACACAGGAAGGAGAACATCACACGTTGGGTCTGTTGTGGGTGGGGGGATGGGGGAGGGATAGCATTAGGAGATATACCTAATGTAAATGATGAGTTAATGGGTGCAGCACACCAACATGGCACATGTATACATATGTAACAAACCTGCACATTGTGCACATGTACCCTAGAACTTAAAGTGTAATAAAAAAATATATATATATATATAAATGGCCGATTGGGAAAAAAATTAGGAAGTAGAATTCAACAACACAGCAAAAAGATTATACATCATGATTAAGTGGGAATTATCTCTGGCATGCAAGGCTGGTTTAACATATGTAAATCATCAATGTGATATATCACCTTAACAAAATGAAAGATAAAACCATATGGTCACCTGAATTGATGCAGAAAAAGCATTTAACAAAGTTTAGCAACCTTTCTTGATAAAACCTCTTAATAGTTTATGTATAAAAGGAAAGTTCCTCAACATAATAAAGACCGTTTATGAGAAACCCATGGCCTACATCATAGTCAGTGGGGAACAACTAAAAGCTTTTCTACTAAGATTGAGTACAAGATAGGGATGCCCAGTCTCATCACTTTTATTCAACATAGTACTTGCAAGAGCAATCTGACAAGAAAAAAGAGCAACTAAATTAAAAAAGTAAAATTATCTCTATTTGCAGATGACAAGACTTTTATGTAAAAAACTCCAAACATTCCACAAAAAACTCTGAGAACTACTAAATCAACTCAGTTAAGCTGCAAAGTATAAACTCAACATATAAAAATCAGTTGCATTTCTATATACAAATAACCTAGCTGACAAAGAAATCAAGAAAACAATCTCATTTACAATAGCATCAAAGAAAAACATATACTTAGGAATGAATTTAAACAAGAAGATGGAAGATGTGTACACTTGAAAACCATAAAACATTGATGAAAGAAATTTAGACACGAACAAATGAAAAGATATCCTATGTTTATGGATCAGAAGAATTAATATTGTTAAAATGTTCACACTACCCAAAGCAAATATACAGATTTAGTACAATGCTCATCAAAGTTCTGACGGCATTCTTCACAGAACAGAGAAAAACAATGCTGGCCAGGCGTTGCGGTTCACGCCTGTAATCCCAGCACTTTGGGAGGCCAAGGCAGATGGATCACGAGGTCAGGAGTTGGAGACCAGCCTGGCCAACATAGTGAAACCCTGTCTCTACTAAAACTACAAAAATTAGCCAGATATAGTGGCATGTGTCTGTAGTCCCAGCTACCGGGGCTGAGGCAGGAGAATTGCTTGAACTGGGGAGGCTGGAGGCTGCAGTGAGCCAAGATTGTGCCACTGCACTCCAACTTGGGCAACAGAGTGAGACTTCATCTCAAAAAAAAAACAAAAAAACAAAAAAACAAAAAACAAAATCCTGAAACTCATATGGAACCACAAAAAACCCCAAACAGCCAACAGATTACTGTGAAAGAAAAAGTTCGAGGCATCACACCTCTTGATTTAAAATTGTATTACAAAGCTATAGTAATCAAAACAGTATGATACTGGCTTAAAAACAAAAAATATAAACCAATGGAACGGAACAGAGACCTTTGAAATAAATCCAAACATATACTGTCAACTAATTTTTGACAAGGGCAAACAAGACAACACAATGGAAAGAAAAATAGTCTCTTCAATAATAGTGCTGGTAAAACTGGATTTTCACATGCAAAAGTATAAAAATGGACCCTGATCATACACCATACACAAAAATCATCTCAAAACAGATACAAGACCCAAGGCCCAAATAAAACCTGAAACTGTAAAACTCCTAGAAGAGAACATACGGGGAAAGCCTCTTGACATTGGCCTTAGCAATTATTTTTTGGATATCACACCACAAGCCAGGCTACAAATGGAAACATAAACAAGGAGGACTGCATGAAACTAAAAAGCTTCTGCACAGCAAAGGAAACAATGAACAAAATGAAAAGAGAACCTACAGACTGGAAGAAATATTTGCAGATCACATATCTGATAAAGTGTTAATGTCCAAAAATCAGTAAAGAACTCTTTTAATAACAGAAAAACAACCCAGTTGAAAAATGAGCCAAATAGGAAATGACCAATAGCAAATGGGGAGATGTACATTAAAAAAATACAAAGTAGCAGACATATAGGATGATCAAGTTAGAGATCTGATGTACATCATGAGGGCTATAGTTAATAAAAATGTATTGTCTTTGGGATTTTTGTTAAATAAGTAGATTTTAGCTGTTCCTGTCACACACAAAAAATGGAACTATGTGAGATGGTAGACATGTTAATTTGCTTCACTATAGTAACCAGTTTACTGTCTGTATATATCCTTAAGGACCAGTTTACTGTCTGTATGTATCCTTAAGGTCATGTGGTCAACCTCAAGTATATAAAATAAAATTTAAAGAAGAAAAGTTTGTCTTCAATCCAGAAAGAACCACTATTACCATTTTTTGGTATTCCATTCCAAAATATTCCATGAATATACACTTGTTCAATCAAATTTAATGTTAGACTTTATACTTGAACATTCAAAGCACTTAAGAAATTATAGAAAAGTGTCTGTGTGACTCCCTGTCTGCAGAGCACAGGCTGCATCTCCACTAACACACACACCACCAGTACTTTATAGAGTCCTTGTTCACCTTTAGTCTGATGCCGTGGGTGAGCCTGAGTTGTCCTGTGGTCTGCATTCCTGACCAGGTGTCTTTCTCACCCACTGGTTTCAACAAAGATGTTACTGGGTTATAGAAGGCTGGGATGGAAACAGGATACCAAGTTCACATGAAGACAGGATCTGAAAAGAGAGGTAATTTACTTTAAAATTTTCAAAAGAAGATTTATATCCATATTGCGAAGAAACAAAGAACAAAACCTTCACTCCAAACTTCTCTACCTGGTTGCAAAGTATTTGAAGGGAAAGCTCACTAAGGAAGCTAGTCTCATAGATCCCAGAACTGTTACTGGGTGTGGCCAGGAGGCTGCAGACACAAGGCGAATGGGCACACCACATAATACTGGGAGATCTAAGGCTGGAGCTGCTCAACTCTCTAGGAGATCCGACCCAGCCTCCTCGTCACACTGGCTAGAAGTCAAGCATGAATGGTAACACCCTGCCCTGAACACTACTTAGGACACTCACTGCTCGTCAGCAGCTTATACTCAAAGCTGGCCTGGAAGGCTCCTTCTGGAGCCTGGAGCGCTTTCTTCATCTGCTTCCTTTTTTTTTTTTTTTTTTTTTCGTGGACATTTTAAAATTTAATAACTTTAGAAAGATATTTGGTGGCTGAAATCTCTAGTCATTATGTGAAAGCCTCGTCAAGTTTTTTTTGCTGCTATTTTTCAAAGACAGGCTTTCCTTTTGTCCCCTGGGGGAGATTAGGTATTTTTTGTGCTTTCTTGCCTTTTCTCCTTCTATTTCATTATCTTCCTTCCTCCCTCTCTTTTTTTTTTTTTAAATAGGAACAGCAGTCACTTGTGTATGTTATTACACCATGATACAGGATGCTTTTAATTCTACTACTATTTTTGTTTCTCATAGGCACCCTTTTCCAGGAATGCTGCTTCCCTAAATGCATGGGCATGCAGCATTTCTGAAAGATGATTTTTCACAGGAGTGTATCAGAGGATGGAATGGCTTCCTGGTCATCTCATTTATTTATTCTGTCACCATTGACTTGCTCTTAGGAGCCATCTAAAGGTTGTGATTTACTTACCACAACCATATCCGAAAAATGGCCTTTCCCCTTAGCCCCTGGTTTTTAACACAAAAATTGTACATTATAAGAAGTTTAGAAAATACCAAAAGTACATAGAGAAAAACTACAGGATTATGGGAGAACGTAGTTTTTCTCATCTGCTTCCTTATCTCGCTGACAGTTTGAATCACAGCACCTTCAAATTTGGCCACTTCCAAGGCAGAATTAAACATTCTGTACGGGTATAGCAAGATAAAAACACACACAAAAAAATCATATACTTTATGCTTACTTCTTACCTCAAACATACATCCTTGGTTAAAGAACAAAAACAACTCCCTGAAAGGTGATAAAATAATCAAAATGTATTTGCCCCTGAAAGTGGAATTACTACCACAAAAAGAATATAACTCTTTCATTTTACCTGTTGAGTATCCCTTATCCAAAATGCATGGAACCAGAAGTATTTTGGATTTGGGGTTTTTTCAGATATTGGAATATTTGCATTCTACTTACCAGTTGAGCATACCTATTCTCCTTTGCAACAGAGTGCTAATATTCTCTTCTGTCTTTTTTGTTTTGTATGGTAGTCTATTTCCATCTTCTTCTGGAAGTTAACATCTATGCCAGCAACAGTTCTCTAAATTTGTCCCATTTTTCATGTTTCCTTCTTCAAAGATCTCTTGAGATTTTTGGTTTCTGTGCCCCACTTAATTTTTCTTTAGAATTTTTAGCTAGTTGTCCAGTCCCAAGAAACCCATCAAACTTCACATGTCTTTACTGACAAATGGACATTGCATTTCTCATTGATTTCACTGATCTCTGGGGAGGCATGCTCCATGAAGGCAGCACTTTTATTTCTAGTGAAAAGGCACAGTTAGGCAATATGGGAAAGGCATTTCTGAATTTCAGGACCAGTCCTAAAATTGAGTTTGGGTCAGTTCTCTCTAGAAAATATTGTATTTTATTTACAAAGCAAAATTATTTTATTCCTTACAATAATATCAGAGACAGTTTCATTACTATTTACATTCAGTCTTTTGCCCTAAGTCAAATAATCAACTGTGGGAGGAGGAGATCTTTGAAATAAATTTATTCTGTACCCTATGGACAGACACAAATTCTTTGGAGGCCTTTAGTTATATCTCCCTAAGAACTATGAGGGAAGATAATAGGCAACTGACTTCAAAAAATTTTGTTCTATTTTTTTGAAAGCTCGACTCATTTATTCTCTCCAGTGTCTTATCCCCATACTGCTCTGTGTTTTACTTCTGAATCAATCTTCCCTCCCTCCCAAATATTTTCAATGTGACTTCTGGAAACCTCATTAGAGGACATCGACTCCATTTCTTTGCTTTAATTAAAATTCACCTATCTCTATGGGACATTGCTTCCCTTGACATGTGCTCCACTGAAGGCTAGTCATTTTCCCAAAGGTTAAGGTGTCATAGAATTTATTTAATAGAAGTGGGTTGGCATAATTTTAGCTCCATATTTCCTATTCCCAACCACTATTCCTCTATTTTAATACAAAAGCCCCTTCTTTACTGTCTACCCATCTAACTATAATGTCTTCTAACTATAGTGTCTTCTAACAACTGCCACATTTATTCCAGAACTTCCTCTCCACCCAAGCAACATGATTTTCTCATTTGGCCTCCCTCTCACACTCATGTGGTTGGCTCATCTAACACCTTAACCTCATAGGTTCTTTGTTTCCTCAGCTCTGAGACTTTTCTTGAATTCAGCCTTCCACTGCCTACGTCTTAGACATTTTTTAATGGCCCCAACTGTTCCATGTAAAGAACCATAAGTTTAAATATCCTTATTCTCTTACCCTTATTTTGATCTTTTAAAATACTTGTTGAGTATCCCTTATCGAAAATGCGTGGGACCAGAAGTATTTTGGCTTTTGGATATTTTTCAGATTTTGGAATATTTGCATTATACTTACCAGTTGAGTATCCTTAATTTGAAAATCTGAAATCTGAAATGCTCCAATGAACATTTCCTTTGAGCATCATGTAAGTGCTTAAACACTTTCAGATTTTGAAGCATTTCAGATTTCAGATTTTCAGATTAGGGATATTCATTGTTTGGCTGCCTTGGCTTGGGGCCACAATTTTATCTCCTGCTAGGGCAGGCTCTTCAGATCCACTTCTTCCAGCTGCGTCAGTGTAGGGAAGTAGTTGGCAGGCTTACTGTGAAGCTCCTCCCAGACTTTAGCCAACTTCAATCTCAAGCCACAGGCAGAGAGTCTTCTTAGTGTAGTTATAGTCCTTTCCTGCCCTGTTTTATGTTGGTTAGCTCCAGCTTGAGTTCCTCTCTTGGAGCCTTTACGAAAAGTAGCAAGAAGCAAGCATCTTATACCAAACACTTGAAATGTTTTCCTCCATGTTCTTTGGAGTTAGAGGTTCAGATGCCATGTGCTCTACCTTCCATGACATCATAGATGGTGGTTTTAACAAACATTTGTCCATGGCCTAGCAAAACTCACCAGCTTTATCACTGTCACATGCTGGGGAATTCTGAGTAAATGCCACGCATTTCAGATTCTCTTCTGTTCAGCTCCTCTTCCAGGTACAAAGTTTTGTGTTAGTTAAGATACAGGTTTGGTGGCTGTGATAGAAGTTCAAAATAAGAGTGGCTTAGAGAAGAAAAGAGACTATTTCCCAGTCACATAATAGAACAAGTTATTAAGGCAGCATAGCTTTACAGGGAGGTCAGTGCTTGGGTATCTTCTATTTTTCTTTTATCCAGTCACTATGGCATGGCTTTTGTGGCCAAAAAGAGCTCATCACCACATCTGCATGTTAGCTAGGGAAAGGGGAAAAATACTCCCTTCACTGACACACAGCAGTCACCAAAGCTGGTCACATGGCTATTGAGAAGGTGCAAGGGCAGCTGGGAAAGCTGCAATGCATTCTGGGTATTGGTGAGAATTCACTCTGATATTGAGAATTACAAGTGATTGCTTTTAATTTTCATGTTAAGCTTATTATGTGAGTTGGAACATTAAAGAAAAAATAGACAAACAAATAAACTAGAGAATATTTTCCACTCCATTCATGTGACCGCCAGTCTTTGATGGAGTTTCAGCCTGACAGAGATGAGAGGCACAGCTCAGAGGATAGAAAGATTTGCATTTGACTTTACTTTTAAATGCTTAATAGCTGAGTCCAAAAGTTAAGTTAAAAAACTTGTTTAATTTTTCCCTCTGTCTCTAGGTAGCCCTGCATTAACATTATCATGAATACATTCCATTTAAAGACCTCCTTGAAAAGACAGTTCACAAATTGCCTCTATTAATGTTTCTCAGTTTTCTAGCCAAAATAAATATCTCAAGTTGTGCATTTCCTTTACATAACAACGTGCAGTTGTGATAAACAAATTATATATGGAACTGACATGATCCTACAACATAAACTCTTTGAGAACTGAGGCTGTGCATTTTTTAGATTAGTAGATACTTTGCAATTTTTTTTAATGGAGTCTCACTCTTCTGCCCAAGCTGGAGTGCAGTAGCATCATCTCAGCTCACTGCAACCTCTGCCTCCTGGGTTCTCCTGCCTCAGTCTCTCGAGTACCTGGGATTACAGGCACGCGCTACCACGCCGGAATACTTTTTGTATTTTTAGTAGAGACGGGGTTTCCCCATGTTGGCGAGGCTGGTCTCGAAATCCTGACCTCAAGTGATCTGCCTGCCTCAGTCTCCCAAAGTGCTGGGATTACAGGCGTGAGCCACCTTGCCTGGCAATCTTCTTTCAACTTAATCAGCCCTTATACACTCAAAGAGTTACTTGGGTGCATGCTTTCTCATTATCTATTTTCATCATTGCATATATCTGAGGAAGGATAATGAGACTCTACTATCAGTAGAAGGATGCTTGGATTATCAAGTGCAACACTTTATAGCCTATCTTGACTTTTCTCCCAAACTTCATAGAAGAAAAGATGGAATTTTCTGACTCTTTTTAACTTCCTAGGACTAGAGAGCCAGGAAGACAGAAAAAAGGGGCAAAAGGGGCCCTACTTTTAACTTGGTACAAAGTTTATAATGGGAACATAATAGTTCCAGAAAGCAGAATAGAAGAATCTTATTAAAGAAACCAAGACAGGGAGCTTCATTAACATTCTGCTCTTGAACTCATGCTTTTATTATATACTTATATGTAGGGCTATTCTGAGGACCTACTATTCATTTTTTCAAATAATTCATATTTTAATGTATTTACATAGGTAATTTACATGACATTATTTTTAGAAATCATGACCTATTTCAACCTGTCATTGTTGTCTATGGCTTAATTTCTGTGAAAAGCAATGAAGTCTGTCTGCAATATAGCAATGATGATCTCTAATTTTGTAGTTCTCTAACTTGTTCACACATTTAGAATGACCTTTTATGCCTTTTTATATGCTTTGGGTTCAAATGTTCACCAATTCATAGTGCTTGAAATGCATATTAAAAAAGTATGAACAAGGGAGAAGAGAAGTTGATACAGAAGCAGTAATACACAGTGTTCTCAAAAAATCCACCTAAGTTGCCATTTCTAGTTTCATATCTCATAATTCAAAATCCTGGGGAGCTGCCACTGAATCATTTCTTCTCCTATTCATAAATACCTGGACCCAATACACCAGGGAATACCGGGATCTTGAAAAAAATGAAAGAATGGAATAAAAAATTAGCCTCAGGAAAGCAGCCTAAATATATTTGAAGATGACAGATTGGTAGGTAGGTAGGTAGATAGATAGATACCTAGATAGATAGATAGATAGATAGATAGATAGATATTCCAAGACTATAAAACTATGAACCAATTTTTAAAATCATATAATCTTCCAATATTATGCTGAGCTGTGATCATCTGCTTATGTAAAATTCGAGACACATTCAAAGAGATCCTTCAGTGATAATTTTTTAATCAGAAGGAAAAAGTTTTAGATGCTACTTGAGAAAAGGACAAAGTATAGGTGAGTTTCACTTTTTTGTCAGTTGTTATTACTTAATTACACTATCTTTCTGGCCATAAAATGAACAAAAGGATTCATTCACTTGTCTCATTAGGTATTAAGGATCAGTTGTCGATTCATTCATTTCACACATTTCACTAGTGACACTGAATACTGCAGAGCCAAAGATGAAAGGGGAAGCAATTCACAGGCTGATGAGAAGATGCACGATTGCCATTCAGGTACTGAGAGCTGCAACGGAGGAAGGGTGGTGAGAGCACTAATGAATTCTTGCTATGTTCTGGTCGTTGTCTCATCCTAATAACAGCTCCCTGGAAAAGATATTATTAATCCCTAAAGAAACTAAAATTCAGAGAGATTAAATGACTTTCCCAAAATCACAAAACCAATATGCAATAGAGCCATAAATCCAATTCAGGCCTGCCTCATATCACAATTATTTTCTATCTGCTATGCCAAGTGGCATCCTTGAGTTTTGCAAGATGCCCTCAGTGCCAAGGCATGAGCCCTTACCAGGGAAACTTTCTTTCTTTCTTTTTTTTTTTTTTTTTTTTTGACGGAGTCTCACTCTGTAGCCCAAGGTGGAGTGCAGTGGTGCAATCTTGGCTCACTGCAACCTCTGCCTCCCAGGCTCAAGTAATTCTCCTGCCTCAGCCTCCGGAGCGGCTGGAATTACAGGCGTGTGCCACCATACCTGGCGAGTTTTTTGTATTTTAGTAAAGACGGGGTTTCACCATGTTGCCCAGGGCAGTCTCGAACTCCTGAGCTCAGGCGATCCACCCGCTTCGGCCTCCCAAAGTGCTGGGATTCAGAGAAATTTTCATGGAGAGGGGACAGATGGAGTCAATTCTTGTGGGGTGAACATGAGTACCACAGGCAGACTGAGGTTGGGAAAGATTTTCCAGACAATTGGAAGAGCATGTGAAAGACACAGATTTTGAGAAATGTCAAGTCTAGGGAACTGCAAGCCTTTTGGCACAAGAAAGCCACTGTGGACTGTAGAGGCAGGATGCCTAGATTCAAATCCCAACTGCTACACTTCTAAGCTTTGTAATTTTGGCAAGTTTTTACCCTCTTTTTTCTTATCTATAAAGTATAGATTTTATATATATAGATATAGATACATAGATTGATAATAATAGTACCTGCCTAATAAAGGTTGTCAAAGATTATTTGTTATATGTGAAGTATTTTGTACAGTGATAGGAACCCAGGAAGGGCTCTATGAATATTATATATTATTATTATTCTAAAGTAGCCGGAATACAATGTTCAAAGGAGATAGTGGCAGGAGATAAGTTTGAATTGAAAGATTGAGGCCAGAACATAAAGTGCCTCCTATATTATATTTTATGTAATTGGAACATCATTGAAAGATTTAAGTATTATGTGTGTATGTGTGTTTTATATAATTAATTCTAGTTCATCATTTTAAAATATCTTTATGTTGTCACTGTGAACTACAGATGAGAAGAAGTGAATCCTGAGTTAAGGAGACCAGCTCTCTGATTACTGCAATAATCCAGGGACGGTACCATAAGGATTTCAACTGGAAATGAGTCCATCATGATGGAGAGGAAGGATAGGGCTGAAAAATACTTAGGAAGTAGTATCAGTAGGACTTGGTTAAGAGAAGCAGAGGCAGGCTACAGGGATTGGAGGTGTCAATCACAGAGATAGGGAAAATGGGAAGAGAACTGTAGGCTGAAAAAAGTGGCTTGTCTTGTAAAATTATGTCCTGTTAAAACAGTAAAAGAAATTAATATATTCAATCCCAAAATACAGGTACAATTCTTTTTGAAAGAGTTACCCAGATAATCTTGCTTGAAGTTTTCAGTTAAAGAAATTTCTTGTTAACAAGTAATGTAGTCATAGAAGAAAACACTTAAAACTTTATTGAATAAAGCTAATAAATCATTTAGTATCATTTATAGGAAACTTACATAACACACACATTCAATACTTTTTGGTAAAGTATAAGTTAATGGAAGGAGAGCACACAGAGGTTGAATTATGTTTATGACTTTATTAGTCAAGAATACAAAATTGAGTAGCTACATCAAGCAGAAGCACATGCTTTACAATCCAGCACAGAATCCCTTGACTTCCAAATTCCTGAAACAGACACATACAGATGACATTGTCAGAACAAAATAGGGTCTCACCAGACCTATAATGTTCCTTTTCTTGATATAAATATGCACATGAATTGCATATGGTCATATGGTGCCCATTACCATTATTTCCTCTCTGGACTTAGCTATCCATCTAAGGAGAATTTACACCAACACTGTACTTCTACTTGCAAGAATATATGAAAGCATAGTTAACTTCTGACTTAGGACCCCAACTCAGGATCAACAAAGCAGTCCTCTTGGGGGAAGCCCATTTCGCTACCATTTAAAGTCATTATAAGCATTAAATAAAAGCTAAGTACTTGTAATCAAGTGTGTTATAATGCAGTTAGGGAATTAGATTTCAGGTGTTTATTTTTAACACAAATCCATTAATTCTGAACCTAAGGCAAATGCTAGTCAACATGAATGGAGAAACTTTTGATTAGTGGTATATGTTTTCAGATTTCTGGAACATTCATAGACTCTTCAATGTCTTATGTACTGAAATTTTTTAAACCATTGTTTTCTCTAGAAACTAATGAAACTCATCATAAACTCATTTTTCAATATTAAAACATAGTCATAAGTAGAATATTAATCTTACATTAATTAAGATGTTAACATGTGAAATTTAATACTTCCTCTAAGGTATGAACACTTATCCAATTCATAATTTCAATGAAAGGAAATGTCTAAAAGAAACTGTTTTAATTCTTCAACCACAAGGACTACACAGAGCAGTTTCAGCACCAGGGATAGTTTTCTTCCTGGATAACAGCGAATGCTCTAATACTGATGAGTAAATCCTGTGTGTCTAACTTCGAATTAATTGTTAGGTTTATATGAATGAGTATAACATGATAGAGGCATAGGCACAAAGGAAACATTCAAATTTGTTGTTGTTGTCCTTGCTATTATTCTTGTTATATGTGAGGCTGATATGATAAAAGATACTGATTTAGGTCAAATACACATATTACTTGTGGAAAATTAATAACTAATTAAATATTTCTTGTTTCATACACATTAATTTTAAATACAGCCCAACAATGGACCACTATTTCTCAATACAAGAAAGTAATACATAAAAATCATGAAGTTCTTCAATCAAACTTAAATAATGCTTATTGCAAACATAAAACATAAAAAACAACACATTTTTAAAGAAATATTATCTTTCCAAACATAGCCATATAATTCCTCTGTATTAGAATTTTTCACAGGAATTCTAACTAGTATATTTTTTGTACATGCTTTAAAGAATAAAAAAATTTGAACTGTTGACCAAATGTGATATGTTATATACTATTGTGTGTATTTTAAAGTGAGAGTAAAAAAAGACACCAAAGCCTCTGGGAAGTTAAACTATAAATTAACTTACAGAATTAATTGGGAAGTTAAACTATAATTAACTTACAGAAGTTACCAAGAAGTGTTAATGCCTACCCTAGGAATGACTATAAATCTATTAGTTAGAATTTCCATATATCTCAATTTTTAATATGTAATTGTTTTGAAAAATTTGGCCAATTTGAAAAAAACCATTAATATGTAAATAAATATATCTACATTAATACATATTCTTTATTAGATGCTAATCTGGGTTCTGCACAATTTTGTATCTGGCCATTTATTTGTTTTATATGCCAGTAACAAATATACAATTTTTTGAAGCCACCAATACCAATATATTTTTAATGGATGGAGCCATCTCTATGCTGATAGATCACGGTAACTACACCAATTTATAAAGAGATATCCGAATGTGATGTTGGACCTAGGAAACTAGTACTTGTAAACCCAATCACCAGGAATGCATGGTTGGAATGGCCAAAATTGTAGAAACGACAGGTGGATAAACCACGATCCATTAACCTAACAGTATAATGGTTCCCACGAACCAAGGGGAACAAAATTGGTTGGAGAAGAAATATAATGATACTTGCAGAAAAAAAACAACTTGCTGCTAAGGCCAGGTTCCTACTGGCATGCCACCCTCCATCCTGGGGTAGCCAGTCCTGGAGTGAGCCTGGCCTGGAGGTTCGCTGGTAATCACTACACATGTCTAGCTAGTGGCATTCCTTGGTCATTTTGAATGTAGAGATAGAAAGCAAACAAACAGTTACCTAAAGACAGTAATTCCCTTGTCCACAGGAGGGTTTTGGCCTTAGCATTCACATGCATGCTGCTACAGTACACTGATTCATTAACCAATCCTTTACCCAATTACTTAGTAAACTCAGGGTCAACAAGAGAGGAGGTAATGCTTATTCCTAGCTGAAACCATACATACCGAGGATCTAATAATGATGCATACGTCAACAATTTTTTTACTTTCAAAATATTTTGTGGTACCATGAAAAACATAGTGTAAATCCCAAGGGAAATTTTGTCTAGAGATTTGATGAAGCTTTATCTTGCTGTCCAATTAGAAAATGATGACTGGAAAGATTCTTCTAAAAAACTGGCTAGGATATTTATTGCCGTGAATTTTCTTGAGGAGAAACTGTTGGTTCAGCTCCACCTACATTCCCCTTACCTCAACCATATAATCCTGAGCGCCTGCTCCTCAAGAGTCAATGCTTCCCTTCCCCCAAAGGATCCTTATGCTACATACACTGAGTTGATGCACAAAACTGCCTTGTTGCATTTTTTGAAGATCTCAAATTTGGCCTCGTTTACATTATCCTTCATTTTGTTCATCACATTTCCAGATTCCTGTTTAACAAACTTTATATTGCCTACCTATTCCATTCTTGAGGATCCATGGTCACTGCAACTGTCTTTCAGGTTTGCCCCAACTGTGGCTCGTGTGACTAGTTTTGATTCCTTGCCATTTGATTCCTGACTGCTTGTTCTGGGCATGGAACCTGCCTAGCTCCAGTTTTCTTTTTGAGATGGAGTCTTGTTGTGTTGTCCAGGCTGGAGTGCAGTGGACACCCGCAACCTCTGCTCCCAGGTTCAGTGCTGACCCGCCTGCCTCAGCCTCCCAAGTAGCTGGTGCATTGCAGGTGATGTGCCACCTCACGCCGGGCTTATTTTGTATTTTAGTAGAGACGTGGGATTTCCCATGCTGGCCAGGCTGGTCTGAACTCCCACCAGGTCATCCGTCCAGCTTTGGCCACTCCAGTGCTGGGATTACAGGCGTTGAGCCAATCGCGGTTCCCGCCCTGCTCAGCCTTTAACATCCCCCCACAACTTGTCACACACTTTATCCAAACCAGTTCCCTGCTCTGGCCTACAGCCCTGACTCACTACTGCCTGTAATTCCAGATGACTGGAATTACTGCTCCATTCCAGACTGCTAACAGGAGGCCCATGAGGGGAAGGTGAGGCACCTGGGGTAGAGAAAAAAAAAAAAACCGCACTGCAGAGAGGCGGGTCCTGGATCCCCCAAGGACGAAAGTGCCTTCCCATCAGCTCCTCCAAGCGGTGCCGCGGGGACCTTGGCTACCCTGGTTCGAGCCCAGGGTATGCCTCCGGCCCTCTAGGGGTACCCCAATACGGGCAGAAGGGGATGAGGGGAAGGTGAGGCACAAGGCGCAGAGAAAAAAAAAAAACCAAGGCCAAGAAAGAAGAAGAGGGGCCTGGGACCCCACGATCTTGCTGGGTGCCTCCATCAAAGCCCCCCAAGCATAACCCGGGGTGGCCCCTGGTGTCCCTGGCTGGAACCCAGGGTGCGCCTCGGCCGCTAGGGGTACCCCAAGGAGAGCAGAAAGCCCATGAGGGGAAGGTGAGGCACCTGTGGCAGAGAAGAAAAAAATCACCGGGAGTAGGCAAGCTGGGCCTGGGTCCGGCCAACGACCTAAAGTGTCCTGGGTCAGCTCCTCATGCTGGGCCCCAAGACGCCTGGACGCCCCTGGTTCGAGCTCACAGTGCCTCAGACTGCTAGGGAGTAGCCCAAGGAGCAAAGGGGAGGCCCAAAAAAATACAGCTGAGGTTTGAGGGAGGGTGAGGCACGCAGGGCAGAAAAAAAAAAAAGACGCCAAGCAGCGGAGAAGCTGTGCCTGGGTCCCACGGATCTAAGTGCCTTCCCATCAGCAACCGCGCTTACGCCTGGGTCCGGGTTTTCCATGGTTCGAGCCCAGGCGCGCCTGGCCGCCAGGAAGTACCCCAAAGCGCAGAAGGGACAAGAGGGGAGCGAGGCATCTGGAGCAGAGCAGAAAACAAAACAAAAAAACTCGCCACAGAGATACTCTCGGCCCCCACGGACGAAAGTATCTCCCATCAGCCCTTATGCTAGCCCCAGGGACCCTACGCCCCTGGTTTGGAGAGCCCACAGTGCACCTCGAAGTCCTTGCCCACGCTTCTCATGGCCTGCTCTTGTGGCCGCCTAGGGTTTTCTGTGGTAGGATTTTAATGGTTTTAGGTCTAACATTTAAGTCTCTAATCCATCTTGAACTATCTGATCTTTGACAAACCTGACAAAAACAAGAAATGGGGAAAGGATTCTATTTAACAAAATGGTGCTGGGAAAACTGGCTAGCCATATGTAGAAAGCTGAAACTGGATCCCTTCCTTACACCTTATACAAAAATTAATTCAAGATGGATTAGAGACTTAAATGTTTTTTTCTTATAATTTGTTTGAGTTCATTGTAGATTCTGGATATTAGCCCTTTGTCAGATGAGTAGGTTGTGTTATTGCCTATGTCTAGAATATTATGTTCTGGGCTTTTGTCTAGGGTTTTTATTCTTTTAGGTTTTACATATAGGTCTTTAATCCATCTTAAGTTGACTTTTTTAATATGTTGGGAGGAAGTTGTCCATTTTAAGTCTTCTGAATATGGCTAACCAGTTATCCTAGTACCATTCATTGAATAGGGAGTCCGTTCCCATTGTTTCTAATTATAGACTTTGTCAAAGATCGGATGGTTGTAGGAGTGCAGCCTACAACCTTCTAATCTGTTCCATTGGCTTTTGTGTCATGGTTTTTGTACCAGATCTATGATGTTTTGCTTACTATATCCTTGGAGTATAGTTTGTGAACCCCCAAAATCTGACACAGGTCTCAGTTAATTTACAAAGTTGACATTGCCCAGCTAGCCATATGTAGAAAGCTGAAACTGGATCCCTTCCTTACACCTTATACAAAAATTAATTCAAGTTGGATTAAAGACTTAAATGTTAGACCCCAAACCATAAAAACCCTAGAAGAAAACCTAGGCAATACCATTCAGGACATAGGCATGGGCAAGGACTTCATGTCTAAAAACACCAAAAGCAATGGCAACAAAAGTCAAAATTGGCAAATGGGATCTAATTAAAGAGCCTCTGCACAGCAAAAGAAACCACCATCAGAGTGAACGGGCAACCTACAGAATGGGAGGAAATTTTTGCAATCTACTCATCTGACAAAGGGCTAATATCCAGAATCTATAATGAACTCAAATTTACCAGAAAAAAACAACCCCATCAACAAGTGGGTGAAGGATATGAACAGACGCTTCTCAAAAGAAGACATTTATGCAGCCAAAAGACACATGAAAAAATGTTCATCATCACTGGCCGTCAGAGAAATGCAAATCAAAACCACAATGAGATAGCATCTCACACCAGTTAGAATGGCCATCATTAAAAAGTCAGGAAACAACAGGTGCTGGAGAGGATGTGGAGAAATAGGAACAACTTTTACACTGTTGGTGGGACTGTAAACTAGTTCAACCATTGTGGAAGTCAGTGTGGCGATTCCTCAGGGATCTAGAACTAGAAATACCATTTGACCCAGCCATACCCTTACTGGGTATATACCCAAAGGATTATAAATCGTGCTCCTAAAAAGACACATGCACACGTATGTTTATTGCGGTACTATTCACAATAGCCAAGACTTGGAACCAACCCAAATGTCCAACAATGATAGACTAGATTAAGAAAATGTGGCACATATACACCATGGAATACTATGCAGCCATAAAATTGATGAGTTCATGTCCTTTATAGGGACATGGATGAAGCTGGAAACCATCATTATCAGCAAACTATCGTGAGGACAAAAAACCAAACATGACATGTTCTCACTCATAGGTGGGAATTGAACAAAGAGAACACTTGGACACAGGAAGGAGAACATCACACGTTGGGTCTGTTGTGGGTGGGGGGATGGGGGAGGGATAGCATTAGGAGATATACCTAATGTAAATGATGAGTTAATGGGTGCAGCACACCAACATGGCACATGTATACATATGTAACAAACCTGTACATTGCAGTACATAAAATTCTAGAACTTAAAGTGTAATAAAAAAATATATATATATATATAAATGGCCGATTGGGAAAAAAATTAGGAAGTAGAATTCAACAACACAGCAAAAAGATTATACATCATGATTAAGTGGGAATTATCTCTGGCATGCAAAGCTGGTTTAACATATGTAAATCATCAATGTGATATATCACCTTAACAAAATGAAAGATAAAACCATATGGTCACCTGAATTGATGCAGAAAAAGCATTTAACAAAGTTTAGTAACCTTTCTTGATAAAACCTCTTAATAGTTTATGTATAAAAGGAAAGTTCCTCAACATAATAAAGACTGTTTATGAGAAACCCATGGCCTACATCATAGTCAATGGGGAACAACTAAAAGCTTTTCTACTAAGATTGAGTACAAGATAGGGATGCCTAGTCTCATCACTTTTATTCAACATAGTACTTGCAAGAGCAATCTGACGAGAAAAAAAGCAACTAAATTAAAGAAGTAAAATTATCTCTATTTGCAGATGACAAGATCTTTTATGTAAAAAACTCCAAACATTCCACAAAAAACTCTGAGAACTACTAAATCAACTCAGTTAAGCTGCAAAGTATAAACAACATATAAAAATCAGTTGCATTTCTATATACAAATAACCTAGCTGACAAAGAAATCAAGAAAACAATCTCATTTACAATAGCATCAAAGAAAAACATATACTTAGGAATGAATTTAAACAAGAAGATGGAAGATGTGTACACTTGAAAACCATAAAACATTGATGAAAGAAATTTAGACACGAACAAAATGAAAAGATATCCTATGTTTATGGATCAGAAGAATTAATATTGTTAAAATGTTCACACTACCCAAAGCAAATATACAGATTTAGTACAATGCTCATCAAAGTTCTGACGGCATTCTTCACAGAACAGAGAAAAACAATGCTGGCCAGGCGTTGCGGTTCACGCCTGTAATCCCAGCACTTTGGGAGGCCAAGGCAGATGGATCACGAGGTCAGGAGTTGGAGACCAGCCTGGCCAACATAGTGAAACCCTGTCTCTACTAAAACTACGAAAATTAGCCAGATATAGTGGCATGTGCCTGTAGTCCCAGCTACTCGGGGGCTGAGGCAGGAGAATTGCTTGAATCCGGGAAGTGGAGGTTGCAGTGAGCCAAGATTGTGCCACTGCACTCCAACTTGGGCAACAGAGTGAGACTTCATCTCAAAAAAAAAACAAAAAAAACAAAAAAAACAAAATCCTGAAACTCATATGGAACCACAAAAAACCCCAAACAGCCAACAGATTACTGTGAAAGAAAAAGTTCGAGGCATCACACCTCTTGATTTAAAATTGTATTACAAAGCTATAGTAATCAAAACAGTATGATACTGGCTTAAAAACAAAAAATATAAACCAATGGAACGGAACAGAGACCTTTGAAATAAATCCAAACATATACTGTCAACTAATTTTGGATAAGGGCGTTCTATAACACAATGGAAAGAAAAATAGTCTCTTCAATAATAGTGCTGGTAAAACTGGATTTTCACATGCAAAAGTATAAAAATGGACCCTGATCATACACCATACACAAAAATCATCTCAAAACAGATACAAGACCCAAGGCCCAAATAAAACCTGAAACTGTAAAACTCCTAGAAGAGAACATACGGGGAAAGCCTCTTGACATTGGCCTTAGCAATTATTTTTTGGATATCACACCACAAGCCAGGCTACAAATGGAAACATAAACAAGGAGGACTGCATGAAACTAAAAAGCTTCTGCACAGCAAAGGAAACAATGAACAAAATGAAAAGAGAACCTACAGACTGGAAGAAATATTTGCAGATCACATATCTGATAAAGTGTTAATGTCCAAAAATCAGTAAAGAACTCTTAATAACAGAAAAACAACCCAGTTGAAAATGAGCCAAATAGGAAATGACCAATAGCAAATGGGAGATGTACATTAAAAAATACAAAGTAGCAGACATATAGGATGATCAAGTTAGAGATCTGATGTACATCATGAGGGCTATAGTTAATAAAAATGTATTGTCTTTGGGATTTTTGTTAAATAAGTAGATTTTAGCTGTTCCTGTCACACACAAAAAATGGAACTATGTGAGATGGTAGACATGTTAATTTGCTTCACTATAGTAACCAGTTTACTGTCTGTATATATCCTTAAGGACCAGTTTACTGTCTGTATGTATCCTTAAGGTCATGTGGTCAACCTCAAGTATATAAAATAAAATTTAAAGAAGAAAAGTTTGTCTTCAATCCAGAAAGAACCACTATTACCATTTTTTGGTATTCCATTCCAAAATATTCCATGAATATACACTTGTTCAATCAAATTTAATGTTAGACTTTATACTTGAACATTCAAAGCACTTAAGAAATTATAGAAAAGTGTCTGTGTGTGACTCCTTCTGTCTGCAGAGCACAGGCTGCATCTCCACTAACACACACACCACCAGTACTTTATAGAGTCCTTGTTCACCTTTAGTCTGATGCCGTGGGTGAGCCTGAGTTGTCCTGTGGTCTGCATTCCTGACCAGGTGTCTTTCTCACCCACTGGTTTCAACAAAGATGTTACTGGGTTATAGCGCTGGGATGGAAACAGGATACCAAGTTCACATGAAGACAGGATCTGAAAAGAGAGGTAATTTACTTTAAAATTTTCAAAAGAAGATTTATATCCATATTATGTAAGAAACAAAGAACAAAACCTTCACTCCAAACTTCTACCTGGTTGCAAAGTATTTGAAGGAAAGCTCACTAAGGAAGTTGGTCTCATAGATCCCAGAACTGTTACTGGTGTGGCCAGGGAGTTGCAGACACAAGGCGAATGGGCACACCACATAATACTGGGAGATCTAAGGCTGAGCTGCTCAACTCTCTAGGAGATCCGACCCAGCCTCCTCGTCACACTGGCTAGAAGTCAAGCATGAATGGTAAATAATTCCTGCCCTGAACACTACTTAGGACATTCTCACTGCTCGTCAGCAGCTTATACTCAAAGTTGGTCTGGAAGGCTCCTTCTGAGCCTGAGCGCTTCTTCATCTGCTTCCTTTTTTTTTTTTTTTTTTTTTTTTTTTTTTTTTTTTTTTTTTTTTTTTTTTTTTTTTTTTTTTTTTTTTTTTTTTTTTTTTTTTTTTTTTTTTTTTTTTTTTTTTTTTTTTTTTTTTTTTTTTTTTTTTTTTTTTTTTTTTTTTTTAAATAGGGAACAGCAGTCACTTGTGTATGTTATTACACCATGATACAGGATGCTTTTAATTCTACTACTATTTTTGTTTCTCATAGGCACCCTTTTCCAGGAATGTTGCTTCCTAAATGCATGGGCATGCAGCATTTGAAAGATGATTTTCACAGGAGTGTATCAGAGGATGGAATGGCTTCCTGGTCATCTCATTTATTTATTCTGTCACCATTGATCTGCTCTTAGGAGCTACTAAAGGTTGTGATTTACTTACCACAACCATATCCGAAAAATGGCCTTTCCCCTTAGCCCCTGGTTTTTAACACAAAAATTGTACATTATAAGAAGTTTAGAAAATACCAAAAGTACATAGAGAAAAACTACAGGATTATGGGAGAACGTAGTTTTTCTCATCTGCTTCCTTATCTCGCTGACAGTTTGAATCACAGCACCTTCAAATTTGGCCACTTCCAAGGCAGAATTAAACATTCTGTAATGGTATAGCAAGATAAAAACACACACAAAAAAATCATATACTTTATGCTTACTTCTACCTCAAACATACATCCTTGGTTAAAGAACAAAACAACTCCCTGAAAGGTGATAAAATAATTCAAAATGTATTTGCCCCTGAAAGTGGAATTACTACCACAAAAGAATATGTAACTCTCTCTATTTTTACCTGTTGAGTATCCTTATCCAAAAATGCATGGAACCAGAAGTATTTTGGATTTGGGGTTTTTCAGATATTGGAATATTTGCATTCTACTTACCAGTTGAGCATACCTATTCTCCTTTGCAACAGAGTGCTAATATTCTCTTCTGTCTTTTTTGTTTTGTATGGTAGTCTATTTCCATCTTCTTCTGGAAGTTAACATCTATGCCAGCAACAGTTCTCTAAATTTGTCCCATTTTTCATGTTTCCTTCTTCAAAGATCTCTTGAGATTTTTGGTTTCTGTGCCCCACTTAATTTTTCTTTAGAATTTTTAGCTAGTTGTCCAGTCCCAAGAAACCCATCAAACTTCACATGTCTTTACTGACAAATGGACATTGCATTTCTCATTGATTTCACTGATCTCTGGGGAGGCATGCTCCATGAAGGCAGCACTTTTATTTCTAGTGAAAAAGGCACAGTTAGGCAATATGGGAAAGGCATTTCTGAATTTCAGGACCAGTCCTAAAATTGAGTTTGGGTCAGTTCTCTCTAGAAAATATTCTATTTTATTTACAAAGCAAAATTATTTTATTCCTTACAATAATATCAGAGACAGTTTCGCTATTATTTACATTCAGTCTTTTGCCCTAAGTCAAATAATCAACTGTGGGAGGAGGAGATCTTTGAAATAAATTTATTCTGTACCCTATGGACAGACACAAATTCTTTGGAGGCCTTTAGTTATATCTCCCTAAGAACTATGAGGGAAGATAATAGGAAACTGACTTCAAAAAATTTTGTTCTATTTTTTGAAAGTTTCTTCCGACTCATTTATTCTCTCCAGTGTCTTATCCCCATACTGCTCTGTGTTTTACTTCTGAATCAATCTTCCTCCCTCCCAAATATTTTCAATGTGACTTCTGGAAACCTCATTAGAGGACATCGACTCCATTTCTTTGCTTTAATTAAAATTCAGCTATCTCTATGGGGACATTGCTTCCCTTAACATGTGCTCTACTGAAGGCTAGTCATTTTCCCAAAGGTTAAGGTGTCATAGAATTTATTTAATAGAAGTGGGTTGGCATAATTTTAGCTCCATATTTCCTATTCCCAACCACTATTCCTCTATTTTAATACAAAAGCCCCTTCTTTACTGTCTACCCATCTAACTATAATGTCTTCTAACTATAGTGTCTTCTAACAACTGCCACATTTATTCCAGAACTTCCTCTCCACCCAAGCAACATCATTTTCTCATTTGGCCTCCCTTTCACACTCATGTGGTTGGCTCATCTAACACCTTAACCTCATAGGTTCTTTGTTTCCTCAGCTCTGAGACTTTTTCTTGAATTCAGCCTTCCACTGCCTATGTCTTAGACATTTTTTAATGGCCTCAACTGTTCCATGTAAAGAACCATAAGCTTAAATATCCATATTCTCTTACCCTTATTTTGATCTTTTAAAATACTTGTTGAGTATCCCTTATCGAAAATGCGTGGGACCAGAAGTATTTTGGATTTTGGATATTTTTCAGATTTTGGAATATTTGCATTATACTTACCAGTTGAGTATCCTTAATTTGAAAATCTGAAATCTGAAATGCTCCAATGAACATTTCCTTTGAGCATCATGTAAGTGCTTAAACACTTTCAGATTTTGAAGCATTTCAGATTTCAGATTTTCAGATTAGGGATATTCATTGTTTGGCTGCCTTGGCTTGGGGCCACAATTTTATCTCCTGCTAGGGCAGGCTCTTCAGATCCACTTCTTCCAGCTGCTCAGTTAGGGAAGTAGTTGGCAGGCTTACTGTGAAGTTCCTCCCAGACTTGAAACACTCTTCAATCTCAAGCCACAGGCAGAGAGTCTTCTTAGTGTAGTTATAGTCCTTTCCTGCCCTGTTTTATGTTGGTTAGCTCCAGCTTGAGTTCCTCTCTTGGAGCCTTTACTAAAAGTAGCAAGAAGCAAGCATCTTATACCAAACACTTGAAATGTTTTCCTCCATGTTCTTTGGAGTTAGAGGTTCAGATGCCATGTGCTCTACC
Organism: Hoolock leuconedys; assembly: GCA_023748175.1. Taxonomy (NCBI): domain Eukaryota; kingdom Metazoa; phylum Chordata; class Mammalia; order Primates; family Hylobatidae; genus Hoolock; species Hoolock leuconedys. Next base: position 115,728 of record JAKGGE010001187.1, on the reverse strand, counting down.
TTCCATGACATCATAGATGGTGGTTTTAACAAACATTTGTCCATGGCCTAGCAAAACTCACCAGCTTTATCACTGTCACATGCTGGGGAATTCTGAGTAAATGCCACGCATTTCAGATTCTCTTCTGTTCAGCTCCTCTTCCAGGTACAAAGTTTTGTGTTAGTTAAGATACAGGTTTGGTGGCTATGATAGAAGTTCAAAATAAGAGTGGCTTAGAGAAGAAAAGAGACTATTTCCCAGTCACATAATAGAACAAGTTATTAAGGTGGCATAGCTTTACAGGGAGGTCAGTGCTTGGGTATCTTCTATTTTTCTTTTATCCAATCACTATGGCATGGCTTTTGTGGCCCAAAAGAGCTACTCACCACATCTGCATGTTAGCTAGGGAAAGGGGAAAATACTCCCTTCACTGACACGCAGCAGTCACCAAAGCTGGTCACATGGCTATTGAGAAGGTGCAAGGGCAGCTGGGAAAGCTGCAATGCATTCTGGTTATTGGTGAGAAGGCAGCCACTCTCATCTACTCTGATATTGAGAATTACATATGATTGCTTTTAATTTTCATGTTAAGCTTATTATGTGAGTTGGAACATTAAAGAAAAAATACACAAACAAATAAACTAGAGAATATTTTCCACTCCATTCATGTGACTGCCAGTCTTTGATGGAGTTTCAGCCTGACAGAGATGAGAGGCAGAGCTCACAGGATAGAAAGATTTGCATTTGACTTTACTTTTAAATGCTTTCTTAATAGCTGAGTCCAAAAGTTAAGTTAAAAAAAAAACTTGTTTAATTTTTCCCTCTGTCTCTAGGTAGCCCTGCATTAACATTATCATGAATACATTCCATTTAAAGACCTCCTTGAAAAGACAGTTCACAAATTGCCTCTATTAATGTTTCTCAGTTTTCTAGCCAAAATAAATATCTCAAGTTGTGCATTTTCTTTACATAACAGTGTGCAGTTGTGATAAACAAATTATATATGGAACTGACATGATCCTACAACATAAACTCTTTGAGAACTGAGGCTGTGCATTTTTTAGATTAGTAGATACTTTGCAATTTTTTTAATGGAGTCTCACTCTTCTGCCCAGGCTGGAGTGCAGTAGCATCATCTCAGCTCACTGCAACCTCTGCCTCCTGGGTTCTCCTGCCTCAGTCTCCCAAAGTGCCTGGGATTACAGGCACGCGCTACCACGCCCGAATACTTTTTGTATTTTTAGTAGAGACGGGGTTTGCCATGTTGGCGTGGCTGGTCTCGAAATCCTGACCTCAAGTGATCTGCCTGCCTCAGTCTCCCAAAGTGCTGGGATTACAGGCGTGAGCCACCTCGGCCTGGCAATCTTCTTTCAACTTAATCAGCCCTTATACACTCAAAGAGTTACTTGGTGCATGCTTTCTCATTATCTATTTTCATCATTGCATATATCTGAGGAAGGATAATGAGACTCTACTATCAGTAGAAGGATGTTTGGATTATCAAGTGCAACACTTTATAGCCTATCTTGACTTTTCTCCCAAACTTCATAGAAGAAAAGATGGGATTTTCTGACTCTTTTTAACTTCCTAGGACTAGAGAGCCAGGAAGACAGAAAAAAGAGGCAAAAGGGGCCTTACTTTTAACTTGGTACAAAGTTTATAATGGGAACATGATAGTTCTGGAAAGCAGAATAGAAGAATCTTATTAAAGAAACCAAACAGGGAGCTTCATTAACATTCTGCTCTTGAACTCATGCTTTTATTATATACTTATGTGTAGGGCTATTCTGAGGACCTACTATTCATTTTTTCAAATAATTCATATTTTAATGTATTTACATAGGTAATTTACATGACATTATTTTTAGAAATCATGACCTATTTCAACCTGTCATTGTTATCTATGGCTTAATTTCTGTGAAAAGCAATGAAGTCTGTCTGCAATATAGCAGTGATGATCTCTAATTTTGTAGTTCTCTAACTTGTTCACACATTTAGAATGACCTTTTATGCCTTTTTATATGATTTGGGTTCAAATGTTCACCAATACATAGTACTTGAAATGCATATTAAAAAAGTATGAACAAGGGAGAAGAGAAGTTGATACAGAAGCAGTAATACACAGTGTTCTCAAACAATCCACCTAAGTTGCCATTTCTAATTTCATATCTCATAATTCAAAATCCTGGGGAGCTGCCACTGAATCATTTCTTCTCCTATTCATAAATACCTGGACCCAATACACCAGGGAATACCGGGATCTTGAAAAAAATGAAAGAATGGAATAAAAAATTAGCCTCAGGAAAGCAGCCTAAATATATTTGAAGATGACAGATTGGTAGGTAGGTAGATAGATAGATAGATAGATAGATAGATAGATAGATAGATAGATAGATAGATATTCCAAGACTATAAAACTATGAACCAATTTTTAAAATCATATAATCTTCCAATATTATGCTGAGCTGTGATCATCTGCTTATGTAAAATTCGAGACACATTCAAAGAGATCCTTCAGTGATAATTTTTTAATCAGAAGGAAAAAGTTTTAGATGCTACTTGAGAAAAGGACAAAGTATAGGTGGAGTTTCTCTTTTTTTGCCAGTTGTTATTACTTAATTACACTATCTTTCTGGCTATAAAATGAACAAAAGGATTCGTTCACTTGTCTCATTAGGTATTAAGGATCAGTTGTCGATTCATTCATTTCACACATTTCACTAGTGACACTGAATACTGCAGAGCCAAAGATGAAAGGGGAAGCAATTCACAGGGTGATGAGAAGATGCACGATTGCCATTCAGGTACTGAGAGCTGCAACGGAGGAAGGGTGGTGAGAGCACTAATGAATTCTTGCTATGTTCTGGTCGTTGTCTCATCCTAATAACAGCTCCCTGGAAAAGATATTATTAATCCCTAAAGAAACTAAAATTCAAAGAGATTAAATGACTTTCCCAAAATCACAAAACCAATATGCAATAGAGCCATAAATCCAATTCAGGCCTGCCTCATATCACAATTATTTTCTATCTGCTATGCCAAGTGGCATCCTTGAGTTTTGCAAGATGCCCTCAGTGCCAAGGTACGATTCTTACCAGGTAGGAAACTCTTTCTTTCTTTTTTTTTTTTTTTTTTTTTTGACGGAGTCTCACCTGTAGCCCAAGGTGGAGTGCAGTGGTGCAATCTTGGCTCACTGCAACCTCTGCCTCCCAGGCTCAAGTAATTCTCCTGCCTCAGCCTCCGGAGCGGCTGGAATTACAGGCGTGTGCCACCATACCTGGCGAGTTTTTTGTATTTTAGTAAAGACAGGGTTTCACCCTGTTGCCCAGGGCAGTCTCGGAACCCTGAGCCAGGTGATCCACCCTACCGCCTCCCAAAGTGCTGGGATTCAGAGAAATTTTCATGGAGAGGGGACAGATGGAGTCAATTCTTGTGGGGTGAACATGAGTACCACAGGCAGACTGAGGTTGGGAAAGATTTTCCAGACAATTGGAAGAGCATGTGAAAGACACAGATTTCGAGAAATGTCAAGTCTAGGGAACTGCAAGCCTTTTGGCACAAGAAAGCCACTGTGGACTGTAGAGGCAGGATGCCTAGATTCAAATCCCAACTGCTACACTTCTAAGCTTTGTAATTTTGGCAAGTTTTTACCCTCTTTTTTCTTATCTATAAAATATAGATTTTATATATATAGATATAGATACATAGATAGATAATAATAGTACCTGCCTAATAAAGTTGTCAAAGATTAAATGTTATATGTGAAGTATTTTGTACAGTGATAGGAACCCAGGAAGGGCTCTATGAATATTATATATTATTATTATTCTAAAGTAGCCAGAATACAATGTTCAAAGGAGATAGTGGCAGGAGATAAGTTTGAATTGAAAGATTGAGGCCAGAACATAAAGTGCCTCCTATATTATATTTTATGTAATTGGAACATCATTGAAAGATTTAAGTATTATGTGTGTATGTGTGTTTTATGTAATTAATTATAGTTCATCATTTTAAAATATCTTTCTGATGTCACTGTGAACAACAGATGAGAAGAAGTGAATCCTGAGTTAAGGAGACCAGCTCTCTGATTACTGCAATAATCCAGGGAGGGTACCATAAGGATTTCAACTGGAAATGAGTCCATCATGATGGAGAGGAAGGACAGGGCTGAAAAATACTTAGGAAGTAGTATCAGTAGGACTTGGTTAAGAGAGAGCAGAGGCAGGCTACAGGGTTGGAGGTGTCAATCACAGAGATAGGGAAAATGGGAGGAGAAGCAGGCTTTGAAAAAGTGGCTTGTCTTGTAAAATTATGTCCTGTTAAAACAGTAAAAGAAATTAATATATTCAATCCCAAAACACAGGTACAATTCTTTTTGAAAGAGTTACCCAGATAATCTTGCTTGAAGTTTTCAGTTAAAGAAATTTCTTGTTAACAAGTAACGTAGTCATAGAAGAAAAACACTTAAAACTTTATTGAATAAAGCTAATAAATCATTTAGTATCATTTATAGGAAACTTACATAACACACACATTCAATACTTTTTGGTAAAGTATAAATTAATGGAAGGAGAGCACACACACAGAGGTTGAATTATGTTTATGACTTTATTAGTCAAGAATACAAAATTGAGTAGCTACATCAAGCAGAAGCACATGCTTTACAATCCAGCACAGAATCCCTTGACTTCCAAATTCCTGAAACAGACACATACAGATGACATTGTCAGAACAAAATAGGGTCTCACCAGACCTATAATGTTCCTTTTCTTGATATAAATATGCACATGAATTGCATATGGTCATATGGTGCCCAATTACCATTATTTCCTCTGGACTTAGCTATCCATCTAAGGAGAATTTACACCAACACTGTACTTCTACTTGCAAGAATATATGAAAGTATAGTTAACTTCTGTTTTAGGACCCCAACTCAGGATCAACAAAGCAGTCCTCTTGGGGGAAGCCCATTTCGCTACAATTTAAAGTCATTATAAGCATTAAATAAAAGCTAAGTACTTGTAATCAAGTGTGTTATAATGCAGTTAGGGAATTAGATTTCAGGTGTTTATTTTTAACACAAATCCATTAATTCTGATACCTAAGGCAAATGCTAGTCAACATGAATGGAGAAACTTTTGATTAGTGGTATATGTTTTCAGATTTCTGGAACATTCATAGACTCTTCAATGTCTTATGTACTGAAATTTTTTAAACCATTGTTTTCTCTAGAAACTAATGAAACTCATCATAAACTCATTTTTCAATATTAAAACAGTCATAAGTAGAATATTAATCTTACATTAATTAAGATGTTAACATATGTGAAATTTAATACTTCCTTTAAGGTATGAACACTTATCCAATTCATAATTTCAATGAAAGGAAATGTCTAAAAGAAACTGTTTTAATTCTTCAACCACAAGGACTACACAGAGCAGTTTCAGCACCAGGGATAGTTTTCTTCCTGGATAACAGCGAATGCTCTAATACTGATGAGTAAATCCTGTGTGTCTAACTTCAAATTAATTGTTAGGCTTATATGAATGAGTATAACATGATAGGAGCATAAGCACAAAGGAAACATTCCAATTTCTTGTTGTTGTGCTTGCTATTATTCTTGTTATATGTGAGGCTGATATGATAAAAGATACTGATTTAGGTCAAATACACATATTACTTGTGGAAAATTAATAACTAATTAAATATTTCTTGTTTCATACACATTAATTTTAAATACAGCCCAACAATGGACCACTACTTCTCAATACAAGAAAGTAATACATAAAAATCATGAAGTTCTTCAATCAAACTTAAATAATGCTTATTGCAAACATAAAACATAAAAAAACCACATTTTTAAAGAAATATTATCTTTCCAAACATAACCATATAATTCCTCTGTATTAGAATTTTTCACAGGAATTCTCACTAGTATATTTTTTGTACATGCTTTAAAGAATAAAAAAATTTGAACTGTTGACCAAATGTGATATATTATATACTATTGTGTGTATTTTGAAGTGAGGGTAAAAAAAGACACCAAAGCCTCTGGGAAGTTAAACTATAAATTAACTTACAGAATTAATTAGGAAGTTAAACTATAATTAACTTACAGAAGTTACCAAGAAGTGTTAATGCCTACCCTAGGAATGACTATAAATCTATTAGTTAGAATTTCCATATATCTCAATTTTTAATATGTAATTGTTTTGAAAAATTTGGCCAATTCGAAAAAAACCATTAATATGTAAATAAATATATCTACATTAATACATATTCTTTATTTTATTAGATGCTAATCTGGGTTCTGCACAATTTTGTATCTGGCCATTTATTTGTTTTATATGCCAGTAACAAATATACAATTTTTTGAAGCCACCAATACCAATATATTTTTAATGGATGGAGCCATCTCTATGCTGATAGATCACGGTAACTACACCAATTTATATTAAGAGATATCCGAATGTGATGTTGGACCTAGGAAACTAGTACTTGTAAACCCAATCACCAGGAATGCATGGTTGAATGGCCAAAATTCAGGAAACGTACAGGTGGATAAACCAATGATCCATTAACCTAACAGTATAATGGTTCCCACGAACCAAGGGGAACAAAATTGGTTGGAGAAGAAATATACGATACTTGCAGAAAAAAAAACAACTTGCTGCTAAGGCCAGGTTCCTTACTGGCATGCCACCCTCCATCCTGGGGGTAGCCAGTCCTGAGTGAGCCTGGCCTGAGGTTCGCTGGTAATCACTACACATGTCTAGCTAGTGGCATTCCTTGGTCAGTTTTGAATGTAGAGATAGAAAGCAAACAAACAGTTACCTAAAGACAGTAATTCTCTCTCATCCACAGGAGGGTTTGGCCTAGCATTCACATGCATGCTGCTACAGTACAATTGATTCATTAACTAACTTTACCCAATTACTTAGTAAACTCAGGTCAACAAGAGAGGAGGCAATGCTTTCATTCCTAGCTGAAACCATACATACCGAGGATCTAATAATGAGTGCATACGTCAACAATTGTTTTTTTACTTTCAAAATATTTTGTGGTACCATGAAAACATAGTGTAAATCCCAAGGGAAATTTGTCTAGAGATTTGATGAAGCTTTATCTTGCTGTCCAATTAGAAAATGGATGACTGGAAAGATTCTTCTAAAAACTGGCTAGGATATTTATTGCCAGAATTTTCTTGAGGAGAAACTGTTGGTTCAGCTCCACCTACATTCCCTTACCTCAACCATATAATCCTGAGCGCCTGCTCCTCAAGAGTCAATGCTTTCCTTCAAAGGATCCTTATACATACACTGGAGCTGATGCACAAAACTGCCTTGCTGCATTTTTGAAGATCTCAAATTTGGCCTCTCGTTTACATTATCCTTCATTTTGTTCATCACATTTCCAGATTCCTGTTTAACAAACTTTATATTGCCTACCTATTCCATTCTTGAGGATCCATGGTCACTGCAACTGTCTTTTCAGGTTTGCCCCAACTGTGGCTCGTGTGACTAGTTTTGATTCCTTGCCATTTGATTCCTGACCGCTTGCTCTGGGCATGGAACCTGCCTAGCTCCAGTTTTCTTTTTTGAGATGGAGTCTTGCTGTGTTGTCCAGGCTGGAGTGCAGTGGACACTGCAACCTCTGCCTCCCAGGTTCAAGCGATTCGCCTGCCTCAGCCTCCCAAGTAGCTGGCATTGCAGGCATGTGCCACCACGCCGGGCTTATTTTTGTATTTTTAGTAGAGACGGGATTTCCCCATGTTGGCCAGGCTGGTCTCGAACTTCCTACCTCAGGTCATCCGCCCGCCTTGGCCACCCAAAGTGCTGGGATTACAGGCGTTGAGCCAATCGCGGTTCCCGCCCTGCTCAGCCTTTAACATCCCCACAACTTGTCACACACTTTATCCAAACCAGTTCCCTGCTCTGAGTCTACAGCCCTGACTCACTACTGCCTGTAATTCCAGATGACTGGAATTACTGCTCCATTCCAGACTGCTAACAGGAGGCCCATGAGGGGAAGGTGAGGCACCTGGGGTAGAGAAAAAACCGCACTGCAGAGAGGCGGGTCCTGGATCCCCCAAGGACGAAAGTGCCTTCCCATCAGCTCCTCCGCGGGGCCGCGGGGACCCTGGCTACCCTGGTTCGAGCCCAGGGTATGCCTCCGGCCCTCTAGGGGTACCCCAATACGGGCAGAAGGGGATGAGGGGAAGGTGAGGCACCTGGGGTAGAGAAAAAAAAAAAAACCGCACTGCAGAGAGGCGGGTCCTGGATCCCCCAAGGACGAAAGTGCCTTCCCATCAGCTCCTCCCGGCGGGGTGCCGGGACCCACCAACTACCCTGGTTGAACCCAGGAACTGCCTCTCCAACCTCTAGGGGCTGCCCAATATGGTGAAGGATGGGGAAGGTGAGGAGCACAAAATTTATGAGAGAAAGCAACGCTATAAGAAGAGGGGCCTGGGACCTCCACGGACGAAGGTGCCTTCCCATCAGCCCCTGCGATGGGCCCTGGGTAACCTGGTGTCCCTGGCTGGAACCCAGGGTGAGCCTCGGCCGCTAGGGGTACCCCAAGGAGAGCAGAAAGCCCATGAGGGGAAGTTGAGGCACCTGTGGCAGAGAAAGAAAACAGGCCAGCTGAGAAGGCTGGGCCTATCCCGCCACCCAAAGTGTCCGGCCAGCTCCCCAGGCTGGGCCCCGAGGGACGCTGACGTCCCTGGTTCGAGCCCACAGTGCGCCTCAGACTGCTAGGAGTAGCCCAAGGAGTAAAGGAGGCCCAAAAATTACAGCTGAGGTTTGAGGGAGGTGAGGCACGTGTGGCAGAAAAAAAAAAAAAAAGACGCGCAGCGGAGAAGCGGTGCCTGGGTCCCCCACGGACGAAAGTGCCTTCCCATCAGCAACTGCGCTTGGCGCCTTGGAACCTGGCTTCCATGGTTCGAGCCCAGGGTGCGCCTCGGGCCGCTAGAAGTACCCCAAAGCGTGCAGAAGGGACAAGAGGGGAAGGTGAGGCATCTGGAGCAGAGAAAACAAAAACAAAAAAACCTCGCCGCGCAGATACTTTCGTCCCCACGGACGAAAGTATCTTCCCATCAGCCCTTGCGCTGGGCCCCAGGGACCCTGGCGTCCCTGGTTCGAGCCCAGGGTGCCTGGCTCTAGGGGTACCCCAAGGAGTGCAGAAGCCCATGAGGGGAAGGTGAGGTCTGAGGGAGGAGAGGTGAGGCACCTGAGGCAAAAAAAAAAAAAAAAGAGAAAAAAAAACAAAACCTCGCCACGGAGAAGGGAGGCCTGGGTCCCCACGGACGAAAGTGCTCTCTGCATCAGTTCTGCGCTGAGCTGACGTGGACTCCTGCCGACCTTGGCTCAAACCCAGGGTGCCTGGCTCTAGGGGTACCCCAAGGAGAGCAGAAAGCCCATGAGGGGAAGTTGAGGTTTGAGGGAGGAGAGGTGAGGCACCTGGGGCAGAGAAAAAAAAAAAACAAAAAACAAAACCTCGCCGCGGAGAAGCGGGGACTGGGTCCCCCACGGACGAAAGTATCTTCCCATCAGCCCTTGCGCTGGGCCCTGGGGACCCTGGCGTCCCTGGTTCGAGCCCAGTGTTCGATTCGGGTCCACTAGGGGTACCCCAAAGCGGGCAGATGGCCCATGAGATGAAGGTGAGGTTTGAGGGAGGAGAGGTGAGGCACCTGTGGCAGAAAAAAAAGAAAAAAAACCGCGCCACGGAGAAGGGGGGCCTGGGTCCACCACGGACGAAAGTGCCTTCCCATCAGCCCCTGCGCTTGGCCCCGTGGACCCTGGCGACCCTGGTTCGAACCCAGTGTGCGCCTGGGGCCGCTAGCGGTACCCCAAAGCGGGCAGAAGCCCATGAGGGGAAGGTGAGGCACATGGGGCAGAGAAAAAAAAAACAAAAAACACCTCGCCACGGAGAAGGGAGGCCTGGGTCCCCCACGGAAGAAAGTGCCTTCCCATCAGACCCTGCGCTGGGTCCCAGGGACCCTGGCATCCCTGGTTCGAAACCAGGGTGCGCCTCGGGCTGCTGGGGGTACGCCAAGGCGGACAGAAATCCCATGAGGGGAAGGTGAGGCACCTGCGGCAGAGAAAGAAAAAAAATCGCGCCGCGGAGAAGCGGGGCCTGGGTCCCCACGGACGAAAGTGCCTTCCCATCAGCCCTTGAGCTGGGCCCCGAGGACGCTGACGTCCCTGGTTCCAGCCCACAGTGCCCCTCAGACTGCTAGGAGTAGCCCAAGGAGTAAAGGAGGCCCAAAAGTTACAGCTGAGGTTTGAGGGAGGAGAGGTGAGGCACGTGTGGCACACAAAAAAAAACAAAACGCGCAGCGGAGAAGCGGTGCCTGGGTCCCCCACGGACGAAAGTGCCTTCCCATCAGACACTGCGCTTGGCCCCGTAGAACCTGGCTTCCATGGTTCGAGCCCAGGGTGCGCCTCGGGCCGCTAGAGGTACCCCAAAGCGTGCAGAAGGCACATGAGGGGAAGGTGAGGCACCTGGGGCAGAGAAAAAAAAAAAACAAAAAACAAAACCTCGCCGCGGAGAAGCGGGGACTGGGTCCCCACGGATCTAAAAGTATCTTCCCATAGCCCTTGCGCTGGGCCCCAGGGACCCTGGCGTCCCTGGTTCAAGCCCAGAGTGCACCTCGAGGTGCTAGGTGTACCCCAAGGCAGACAGAAGGCCCCTGAGGGGAAGGTGAGGTATGAGGGAGGAGAGGTGAGGCACCTGTGGCAGAAGAAAAAAAAAAAAGAGAAAAAAAACAAAACCTCGCCACGGAGAAGGGGGGGCCTGGGTCCCCACGGACGAAAGTGCCTTCCCATCAAGCCCTGCGCTTGAGCCCCGTGGACCCTGGCGACCTTGGGTCAAACCCAGGCGGTGCGCCGGGCCACCAGGGTACTTACAGCGGGCAGAAAGCCCGTGAGGGGAAGTTGAGGTTTGAGGGAGGAGAGGTGAGACACCTGTGGCAGAAAAAAACAAAAACAAAAACAAAAACCGCGCCTCGGAGAAGCTGGGCCTGGGTCAGCCACGGACCAAAGTGTCTTCCCATCAGCCCTTGTGCTGGGCCCCCGGGACCCTGGCGTCCCTGGTTAGAACCCAGGATCTTTCCTGGAATCACTAGGGGTACCTCAAGGCGGGCAGAAAGCCCCTGAGGGGAAGGTGAGGTATGAGGGAGGAGAGGTGAGGCACCTGTGGCAGAAAAAAAAAACCGCCACAGAGAAGGGGGGGCCTGGGTCCCCAACGGATGAAAGTGCCTTCCCATCAGCCCCTGCGCTTGGCCCCATGGACCCTGGCATCCCTGGTTCGAGACCAGAGTGCTCGGGGTTGGGGGTATCTGCGATAGGAAACCCCTGAGGGGAAGGTGAGGTATGAGGGAGGAAAGGTGAGGCACCTGTGGCAGAAAAAAAAAAAACCGCGCCGCAGTGAAGCAGGGCCTGGGTCCCCCACTGATGAAAGTGCCTTCCCATCAGGCCTTGCGCTGGACCTCCTGGACACTGGTGACCCTGGTTCGAGCCCAGGGTGTGAGTCGGGCCTAGGTGTTCCCCAAAGCGGGCGAAAGGCCCATTAGAGGAAGGTGAGGCACCCGGGCAGAGAAAAAAAAAAACCGCGCCGCTGAGAAGCGGAGCCTGGGTCCTCCACGGACGAAAGTGTCTTCCCATCAGCGCCTGTGCTGGACCGCAGGGACCCTGGCGTCCCTGGTTCGGCCACAGGGTGCGCCTCGGGCCGCTAGCGATACCTCTAGGAGGGCAGAGGGCCCATGAGGGGAAGGTAGGGTTTCAGGGAGGAGAGGTGAGGCACCTGCAGCAGAAAAAAAAAAAAACCCTGCAGAGAATCGGAGCCTGGGTCCCCACGGATCTAAAAGTGTCTTCCCGTCAGCTCCTGCGCTGGGCCCCAGGGACCCTGGCGTCCCTGGTTCAAGCCCAGAGTGCACCTCGAGGTGCTAGGTGTACCCCAAGGCAGACAGAAGGCCCCTGAGGGGAAGGTGAGGTATGAGGGAGGAGAGGTGAGGCACCTGTGGCAGAAGAAAAAAAAAAAAGAGAAAAAACCGCGCCACGGAGAAGCTGGGCATGGGTCCTCCACGGACGAAAGTGCCTTCGCATCAGGCCCTGTGCTGAGCCCCGTGGACCCTGGCGACCTTGGCTCAAACCCAGGCGGGTGCGCCTCGGGCCACTAGGGGTACCCCAAGGCGGGCAGAAAGCCCGTGAGGGGAAGTTGAGGTTTGAGAGAGGAGAGGTGAGGCACCTGTGGCAGAAAGCAAACAAACAAAAAAACCGTGCCTCGGAGAAGCTGGGCCTGGGTCAGCCACGGACCAAAGTGTCTTCCCATCAGCCCTTGTGCTGGGCCCCCGGGACCCTGGCGTCCCTGGTTCGAGCCCAGGATGCGCCTCGGTCCACTGGGGTACCCCAAAGCGGGCAGATGGCCCATGAGACGAAGGTGAGGTCTGAGGCAGAAGAGGTGAGGCACCTGTGGCAGAAAAAAAAAAAAAAAACCGCGCCACAGAGAAGGGGGGCCTGGGTCCACCACGGTCGAAAGTGCCTTCCCATCAGCCCCTGCGCTTGGCCCCATGGACCCTGGCATCCCTGGTTCGAGCTCCAGAGTGCGCCTCGAGGCTGCTAGGTGCACCCCAAGGCAGACAGAAGGCCCCTGAGGGGAAGGTGTGGCACCTGTGGCAGAGAAAAAAACCCTGCAGAGAAGCAGAGCCTGGGTCCCCACTGATGAAAGTGCCTTCCCATCAGGCTCCGCGCTGGACCTCCTGGACACTGGTGACCCTGGTTCGAGCCCAGGGTGCGAGTCGGGCCCGCCAGGGGTACCCCAAAGCGGGCAAAAGGCCCATTAGAGGAAGGTGAGGCACCCGGGCAGAGAAAAAAAAACCGCGCCGCTGAGAAGCGGAGCCTGGGTCCTCCACGGACGAAAGTGTCTTCCCATCAGCGCCTGTGCTGGACCGCAGGGACCCTGGCGTCCCTGGTTCGGCCACAGGGTGCGCCTCGGGCCGCTAGCGATACCTCTAGGAGGGCAGAGGGCCCATGAGGGGAAGGTAGGGTTTCAGGGAGGAGAGGTGAGGCACCTGCAGCAGAAAAAAAAAAAGCTCACCTCGGAGAAGGGGGCCCTGGGTCCCCCACGGACAAAAGTCCCTTCCCATCAGCGCTGCGCTGGGCCCCGGGGACCCTAGCATCCCTGGCTCCAAACCAGGCGTAGCCTCCGGCCCGCTGGTGGTAACCGAAAGTGCTGGGCAAAAAGCCCATGAGGGGAAGGTGTGGCATCTGGGGAAGAGAAAAAAAAAAAACCCTGCAGAGAATCGGAGCCTGGGTCCCCCACAGACGAAAGTGTCTTCCCATCAGACTCTGAGCTGGGCCCCGTGGACCCTGTTGTCCCTGGTTAGAGCCCAGGGTGTGCCTCGGCCTGCTATGGATAGAAACCCCTGAGGGAAAGGTGATGCACCTGTGGCAGAAAAAAAAAAAAAAAAACCGCTCCGCAGTGAAGCAGTGCCTGGGTCCCCCACTGATGAAAGTGCCTTCCCATCAGCTCCTGCGCTGGGCCCCGTGGACCCTGGCGACCCTGGTTCGAGCCCAGGGTGCGCCTTGGGCCCGCTAGGGGTACCCAAAAGTGGGCAGAAGGCCCATAAGGGGAAGGTGAGGCACCTGAGGCAGAGAAAAAAACACCCTGCAGAGAAGCAGAGCCTGGGTCCCCACTGATGAAAGTGCCTTCCCATCAGCCTGTGCTGGACCCAAGTAGGGACCCTGACATGTCCCTGGTCTGGCCATTGCAGTGCGCCCCTCGGGAAATGCCACGACACTCCTAGGAGGGCAGAGGGCCCATGAGGGGAAGGTAGGGTTTCAGGGAGGAGAGGTGAGGCACCTGCAGCAGAAAAAAAAAAAGCTCACCTCGGAGAAGGGGGCCCTGGGTCCCCCACGGATGAAAGTGCCTTCCCATCAGCCCTTGTGCTGGGCCCCGTGACCCCTGGCGTCCCTGGTTTGAGCCCAGGGTGCGCCTTGGGCCCGCTAGGGGTACCGAAAGGCGGGCAGAAAGCCCATGAGGGGAAGGTGAGGCATCTGGGGAAGAGAAAAAAAGAAAAAAAAAACCCTGCAGAGAAGCAGAGCCTGGGTCCCCCACAGAGGAAAGTGTCTTCCCATCAGCCCCTGAGCTGGGCCCCGTGGACCCTGTTATCCCTGGTTAGAGCCCAGGGTGTGCCTCGGCCTGCTATGGATACCCCAAGGCGGACAGAAGGCCCATGAGGGGAAGGTGAGACACCTGGGACAGAGAAAAAAATAAAAAACCGTGCCGCCCAGAATTGGGGCCTGGGTCCCCCACGGATGAAAGTGCCTTCTGATAGAATTTCTGCTTTGGGCCCTGGGGACACTGGGAGGTTCCTCCTAGTTTTGTTTGTGGGTGGGGCGCCTCCGGACTGCTAGGGTACCCCAACGCAGGCAGAAGGCCCCTGAGGGGAAGGTGTGGCACCTGTGGCAGAGAAAAAAAGAAAACTGCGCTGCCGAGAATCGCAGAGCCTGGGTCCCCCACGGATCTAAAGTGTCTTCCCATCAGCCCCTGCACTGGGCCCCCGAGACACTGGCGTCCCTGGTTTGAGCCCCGCATGCTCTCGGGTCACTAGGGGTACCCCAACGCAGGCAGAAAGCCCATGAGTGGAAGGTGAGGTTTGAGGTAGGAAAGGTGAGGCACCTGGGGCAGAGGAAAAAAAAACAAAAACGGACCACGGAGTAGCGGGGCCTGTGTTCCCCACGGATGAAAGTGCCTTCCCATCAGCTCCTGCGCTGGGCCCCGTGGACCCTGTTATCCTGGTTAGAGCCCAGGGTGCTCTCAACCGCTTAGGCACTCCAAAAAAGTGGGCAGAAGGCCCATGAGGGGAAGGTGAGGCACCTGAGGCAGAGAAAAAAACAACTGCGCGCCGGAGAAGAGGTGCCTGGGTCCCCCACGGACGAAAGTGTCTTCCCATCAGCCCCTGCACTGGGCCCCCGAGACACTGGCGTCCCTGGTTTGAGCCCCGCATGCTCTCGGGTCACTAGGGGTACCCCAACGCAGGCAGAAAGCCCATGAGTGGAAGGTGAGGTTTGAGGGAGGAGAGGTGAGGCACCTGTGGCAGAAAAAAAAAAAAACCGCCACAGAGAAGGGGGGGCCTGTGTTCCCCACGGATGAAAGTGCCTTCCCATCAGCTCCTGCGCTGGGCCCCGTGGACCCTGGCGACCCTTGTTCGAGCCCAGGGTGCGCCTTGGGCCCGCTAGGGGTACCCAAAAGTGGGCAGAAGGCCCATGAGGGGAAGGTGAGGCACCTGAGGCAGAGAAAAAAAAAAAAAAAAACCCTGCAGGAGAAGCGGAGCCTGGGTCCCCCACAGGTGGAAGTGTCTTCCCATCAACCCTTGTGCTGTGCCCTGGGTACCCTGTAGAGCCTTATTCGTGAGCCCAGCTTGCGCCTGGGGCCGCTAGGGGTACCCAAAAGGCGGGCAGAAGGCCCATGAGGGGAAGGTGAGGCACCTGAGGCAGAGAAAAAAAAAACTGCGCCCCGGAGAAGAGGTGCCTGGGTCCCCCACGGACGAAAGTGTCTCCCATCAGCCCTGCGCTGGGCCCAGGAGACCCTGGCATCCCTGGTTCAAGAGTAGGGTGCGCTTTGGGCCTCTTGGGGTTCCCCATGGTGGGCAGAAAGCCTATGAGGGGAAGGTGAGGTTTGAGGGAGGAGAGGTGAGGCACCTGTGGCAGAAAAGAAAAAAAACCCTGCAGAGAAGCAGAGCCTGGGTCCCCCACGGATGAAAGTGCCTTCCCATCAGCCCTGCGCTGGGCCCCGTGGACCCTGTTATCCCTGGTTAGAGCCCAGGGTGTGCCTCTGGCCCATAGGGAGGGGTGGCAAAGCGGGCAGAAGGCCCATGAGGGGAAGGTGAGTCACCTGGGGCAGAGAAAAAAAAAAAAAACCGCGCTGAGGAGAAGCGGGGCCTGGGTCCCCCACAGGTGGAAGTGTCTTCCCATCAACCCTTGTGCTGGGCCCTGGGGACCCTGGAGACCCTTATTCGAGCCCAGCTTGCGCCTGGGGCCGCTAGGGGTACCCCAAAGCAGGCAGAAGGCCCATGAGGGGAAGGTGACCCACCTGGGGCAGAGGAAAAAAAAAACAACCGTTCCTCGTGGAAGCGGGGCCTGGGTCCCCCACGGAAGAAAGTGTCTCCCCATCAGCCCTTGCGCTGCGCCCCGGGGACCCCGGCATCCCTGGTTCGAGCCCAGGGTTTGCCTCGGGCCGCTAGGGGTACCCCAAGGTGGACAGAAGGCCCATGAGATGAAGGTGAGAGACCTGGGGCAGAGAAAAAAAAAAACTGCGCCACCTAGAAGCGGGGACTGGGTCCCCCACGGACGAAAGTGTATTCCCATGAACCCTTGTGCTTAGCCCCAGGGACCTTGGCGTCCCTGGTTCGAGTCCAGTGTGCGCCCAGGGCGGCGAGGGGTACCCCAAGCCGGACAGAAGGCCCATGAGGGGGAGTGAGGTTTCAGGGAGTAGAGGTGAGGCACCTGTGGCAGGTGTCCATCTGAAAACTGTTTATCCATGTGAGCCCTGATGTCCACCAGGGGCTGGATGTCCCCCTGGGGCTAGATGTTCACCTGGAGGCTGGTGTCTACCTTGGGCCTGATATGCAGTAGAGGCTTAGTTATCCATCTATGGCCATCTGGAGCCAGATGCCCAGCTGAGGCTTGTTGTACACCTAAGGCCTTATATCTACCTGGGGCTTGGGTGTTCATGTGGGGCCTGATGTCCACCTAAGACCATGTGTTCACTTGGAGCCTGGGTGGCCATCTGGGTTATGATGTTCAGTTGGGGCCCAGAGTTCAGCTGGGGACTGGGTCAACCTTCTCCTGATGCAACCTGGGGACTAGGTACCCACCTGGGCTCCGGTATTCACGGAGCCTGATGTCTACCTGGGGCCTTGTATTTACCTAGGACCAATGCATCCACCTGGGGTCTGAGTGTCCACCTGGGGCTTGGGTGTTCATGTGGGGCCTGATGTCCACCTGGGGCTTGGATGTCCACCTGGGGCCTGATGTCCACCTTGGGATGGATGTCCACCTGGGGACGGATATTCAGTAGGGGCCTGAGTGTCCACCTGGTTTGTGATGTCTACTTGGGGCCTGGTGTTCATCTGAGGTTTGATATCCACCTGGGGCCTGGACATTTGCCTGGAACCTGATGTACAGCTGGTGCCTGAAGTTCATCTATGGCTGGTGTCCCCCTGGGGCCAGGTAATCAACACGGGGCCTGAAGACCTTCTGGAGTTCAGTGTTCACCTGGGGCCTGAAGTCCACCTAGGGCTTGGGTGTCCAAATAGGGCCTGGTGTCAGCTTGAGATTTATGTATTTACCTAGGGCCTAGTTGTCCACTTGGGGCTTGATTTTTTACTTGGTTTTTGTGTTAATCTGGGGTCTAGTGTCCACCTGGGGCCTGATGTCCACCTAAGACCATGTGTTCACCTGGGGCCTGATGTCCACCTGGGGCCTGATGTCCACCTGTGGACTGTTTATCCACCCATGGCCTGGTAATCACATAAGGCTTTGTTTCACTTAGGTACTTGGTGCCAAACTGTTGCCTGCTGTTCACCTGGGGTATGGTGTCCACCTGGGGCATATTGTCCACCTGGGGTCTGGATGTCAGCCTGGGGCTTGTTGTACACCTGTATCTTAGATATCCAGATAGGGTCTGTTTTCTGCTTAGGTGCAGCAGTCCACCTGGTGCTTGAGTGTCAACCTAAGGCCTGATGTCTATGTTGGACCTAGGGTTCCCCTGAGGCCTGATATCCACCTGGGGCCTCAATGTCCAAATGGGGCCTGATGCCGATCTGGGCCCTGGGTGTCCACCTGCAGCATGGATGTCCACTGGTACTTTATGTTCACCAGGGGCCTAACGTCCACCTAAGACCTGGTGTTCACCTGGGGTCTGATGTTCAGCTGAAGACTGGATGTCCACTTGGAGCCGAGCAATCCACCCAGGGACTGGTGTTGAACTGGGGCCTGATGACCACCAGGAGACAAGGTATCCACACCAGGCTTGATGTCCACCTGTCACCAGATGTCCACCTGAGTCCTGATGTCCATCTTGATCCTGGGTGTCCACATTAGGCCTGATGTCCAGCTGGGGCCTAGGTACCCACTGGGGGCTTCCTGTTAACCTGGGGACTGGTGTCAATCTGGGGCCTAATGACCACCTGGGTTGTATTATTCACCTAGGGCCTGGTGTCCATTTGGGGCTTGAGTGTAACCTTGGACCTGGCACCCACATAGGACTTGGGTATCAAACTGGCCTGTTGGTGTCCACATTAGGCCTGATATCCACCTGAGTCCTGATGTCCATCTTGAACCTGGGTGTCCACCTGGGGCCTGATGTCCACCTGTGGACTGTTTATCCACCCATGGCCTGATGTTCACCTGGGGCTGAATGTCCAACTGTGACCTGTTGTGCACCTGGAACCTAGGCATCCACCTGCAGCCTGATGTTCAGCTGGGCTGGGACCCAGAGTTCACCTGAGGCATGATTTCCACCTGAAGCTTGATGTTCATCTGGGGGCCGGGTGTCCACCTGGGGCCTGATATCCACCTGGAGACTAGGTACCCACCTGGGATCTGGTGTTCCCTGGGGATTGGTTTTCAACTGTGGCCTAACGACTACCTGAGTCATGGTGTCTACCTTGGACTGGGTGCTCACCTGGAGCCAGTGTTCACCGGGGGCCTAGTGTACACCTGAGACTGGGTGATGCACCTGGGGCCTCGTGTCTACCTGGTGCCTAGGTATCCACTTGGGGCCTAATGTTCATCTGGAATCTGATATCCACCTGGGGCCTTGTAATTACCTGGGGTCTGGGCATCCAGCTAGGGCTTGAGTATCCTCCTGGGGCCTTGAGTTTTACTGGGGACTCGTGTCTGCCTTGGTCCTGGGTGTACGTCCATTGCCTAATATATACCTTGAGAGCGATGTCAACCTGGGGACAGATGTCCTCTTGGGGTCTGAGTGTGCACCTGGTGTCCGATGTCTGCCTGGGGACTTGTGTTCACCTGAGACCTGATATCCACCTGGGGCCTGGGCATCCACGAGGGGCTGATGTTCAGCTGGAGACTGGATATCCACCTGGGGCTTAGGGATCCACCCAGAAACTGATGTCAAACTGGGGTCTGATGTCTACCTGGTGACTAGGTATCCATGTGAGGCTTGATGTTCATCCACGGCCATATGTCCATCTGATGCTTGATGTCCACCTTAGTCCTGGGTGTCTACTGGAGACCTCATGTCCAACTAGAGCTTAGGAACTTACTGGGGGCCTCGTGTAAACCTGGGGACTGGTATGCAGCTGGGTCCTAATGATTCCCTGGGTCATATTATTACCTAGGGCCGGTGTCCACTTGGGGCTTGAGTGTCAACCTTAGGTCTTGTGTTCATCTTTGACCTGGTGTCCACCTGGGACTTGGGTATCAACCTGAGGACTTGGTGTCCAATTGAGGTGTCATGACCACATGGGGACTGAATGTCAATCTGGGGTCTGATGTAAACCTCTAGTTCAGTATACACCTGGGCCTGGTCTTCACTTGGGGCCTGCTGTCTACCTGGGCCTTGCTGTCAACCTGGGGCCTGATGTAAACCTCTAATTCAGTATCCACCTGGGGCCATTCCTTTTTTCACTTTTGACCTGATGTCCACCTGGGGACTTGCTATCCATCCATGGTCTGATATTCACCTGGGGACAGATTTTCAACTGTGGCCAGAAGTGCCCCTGGGGTCTGGGCTTCCACCTGGAGCCTGATGTTTAGCTGGGGCTAGAGTTTATATGGAGAATGATGTCCACCTGAAGTTTGATGTTTACCTGGGGCCTGATACCTACCTGGTGCCCAAGTATTCTCATGTGCCTAATGTCCACTAGTTGGCCTGGTGTTCATCTGAGGCTTGGTGTCCACCAGTGGCTTTATGTACACCTGGATTCTAGTGTCCTCCTGGGTCCTTATGCCTACCAGTAGTCTGGTGTACCCCTGGGGTCTAGTATCCACCTGGAGTCTGGGTGTCCACCTGGAGCCTAAATTTGAGCTTAGACTGAGAGTGTCAGCCTGAGGCCTGATGTCTACTTAGGGCATAGGTATTCACCTGGGGCTTGTTGTTTACCTGGGGACTAATGTCAACCTTGAGCCTATGGTGTCCACCTGGGGGATAGTGTCCAGTTGCAGCCAGATGTCCACCTATGGCTTGAAGCATGGTTGTTATCCTAAGACCTTGTATTAGTCCCTTTTCACACTGTTATAAAAAACTACTTGATATTGGGCAACTTACGAGGAAAAGATGTTTAACTGACCCACAGTTCTTCAGGCTTAATAGGGAGCATGACTGGGCGGGCTCGGGACACTTACAATCATGATGTAAAGCCAAGAGGAAGCAAGCCCTTTTTACCATGGGGGAGGAGGAGGGAGAGAGAAGGGGGATGTGCTACACACTTTCAAATAACCAGATCTCATAAGAACTCTATCACGAGAACAGCAAGTGGGAAGTCTGCCCCCATGATTCAATCATCTCTCACCAGGCCCCTTCTTCAACCCATGGGGATGACAATTCAACATGAGATTTGGGTGGAGACGTAGAGCCAATATCAGGCCTGATGCCCACCTGGAATCGTGTCTACCTGAGGCCTAATGTAGACATGAGGCCTGTTCATCCACCTAGGACCTCATGTTAAGATAGGGGCTGGAGTTCTTTTGGTGTCTAGTGTATACCTGGGGCCCAGATGTATAACTAGAGCCTGATGTTTCAGATGGAAACCTGGGCCCCAGGTGCTCATCAGATCCTAGGTGAAAACTCAGGCTTCAGGTGCACATCAGACTCCAAGTGGACACATAGGCCCCAGGTTGATAACAAGATTTCAGGTAGACTCTGGGTCCCAGAAAAACACCCCGCCCTAGGTGGACAGCTGAACCTGAGTAGACATCAGGCCCCAGATCGACATCTGGCCCCAGATAGATTCCTAGGCCCAAGGTGAATACTCAGTCTCCAGCCCTAGCGGAATTCAGTCTTAGGTGACGAAGGACCGGTGTTTCTCTGGGGCCTCATGTCTACCTGGGCCCTGGGAGTGCACATGGAGCCAGATGTCTATAAAGGGCCTGAGTGTCCACTAGGGCCTGAGGTTCACCAGGAGCATAGACATCCACCTAGGACCTCGTGTCTACCTAAAACCTGGTGTTCACCTGGGGCCTGGGTGACCACCTGGGGCCTGATGTCCACCTGGGGCCTGGGTGTACATCTCTGGCCTGATGTCCACCTTGGGATGGATGTCCACCTGGGGCCTGATGTCCACCTTGGGATGGATGTCCCCCTGGGGCCTGGTGTGTCCCTGAGACCTGGGGTCCACCTGGGCCTAGTATCCACTTGGGGCCTCATATCCATCTGGAACATCATGTCCACTTGGGGCCTTGTAGTTACCCAGGGGCTGGGTGTCCTTCTGGCATTTGAGTGTCCTCCTGGGGCCTGGAGTTCTCCTGGGGCCTGGGTGTACATCTCTGGCCTGATGTCCACCTTGGGATGGATGTCCACCTGGGGACAGATGTTCACTTGTGGCCTGATGTCCATCTGTGTCTAATGTCTACCTGGGGCCTGGTGTTTGCCTGAGGCCTTATATCCACCTGGGGCCTGGGCATCCATTTGAGGCCTGATGTCTACCTAAGACCAGGTGTTTAACTGGGGCACAGACTTCTTCCTGGAGCCCGATGTTCATCTGGAGCCTGAAGTTCACCTATGCCTGTTGTCTACCTGAGGCCTATGTGTCAACCTACGGCCTGATGACCACCCTGAGTTCAGTGTTCACCTGGGGCCTGACATCTGCCTGGAGTCTGGGTGTCCACATAGGGCCTGATGTTGGCTTGGGACAAAAGTATTTACCTAGGGCCTGGGTGTCTACTTAGAGCCTGACTTCTACATGGTTCCTTGTGTCATCCTGGGGCCTGATGTCCACTTAGGGCCTAGGTAAGCTCCTTATGACTAAAGTCCACATGGGGGCTGAAACCATCTCAGACCTTGTGTTAACCTAGGGCTTAGTGTCCACCTGAGGTCTGCCTGGGACCTGGTGACCCCTGGGGTCAAGGTATCCACCTTGGGCCTGATGCCCACCTGGGGCCTGATGTCCACTTGGGGTCTGGTGTGCACCTGAAGCCTGGGTGTCAACCTGGGTCTTGATGCACACCTTTAGTCAAGTGTTTAACTGGGGCTTGATGAAATACTGGAGCCTGATTTACACTTGTGTACTGGGTCTCCACCTGGGGCCTGATGTCCACCTCCAGCCAGATATCCACCTGGCACCAGATGTCTACCAGGAATCTGGGTGTCCACCTTGAAAATGATGTAGGGTGGGGTCCACCTGGGTCCTGATGTCTACCTGAGGCTGGTATTGAACTGGGGCCTGTGTGTTCACTTGGAGCCTGATGTTCATTCGGAACCTAGTGTTCACCTAGGACATGGGTATCCACCTGGATCCTGATTTTCAGGTGGGGAGTGGATATAGACCTGGGACCTGATGGCCACCTATGCTATAAGTAACCCAGCCACCTGGGGCCTGGTGTTCACCTGCGGCCTGATAACCACCTGGTACCTGTGTATCAATCTAGTGCCTGGTGTCCACCTTGAAAATGATGTATTCCAAGAGACTAGGCGTGCACATTGGGCCTGGGGTCCACCTGGGTCCTGATGTCTACCTGAGGCTGGTATTGAACTGGGGCCTGGTGTTCATCTTGCACCCAGTGTCCACCTGGACCCTGTGTATCAACCTGTGGCCTAGGTGGCCACTTGGAGCTTTATGTTCACCTTAGGCCTGAGAGTTTCCTAGGATCTGATGACCACTGGGGCCCAGGTATCCACCTGGGACATCAGGCTCCAAGTGTACACCCAGGCTCCATGTGGACACCAGGCCCCAAGTGAACATCTGGCCCCAGCTGAACATCAGGTCCTAGGTGGATGCCCAGGCCTCATGTGTACATCAGGCCCCAGGTATACACTGGACTCCAGGTGGACACCAGCACTCAGTTGGATACACACACTCAAGGTGGACACCAGGCCCCACGTGAATTCCTACACTCCAGGTGAACATCAGGTCCCAAGTGGATACCTGGACCCCAGGTGGATACCAGTCTCTAAATTAATACCAGGCCTCAGATGGTCCTTAGGAGTCATGTGGGCATTAGTCATCAGGAAGTTACCTAGGCCCAAAGGGGACATCAGGCCCTATGTTGACACAAGATCTAGTTGGAAGTCAGGTGCCAGGTGGACACCCAGGCCCTAGGTAAATACTTAGGTCGCAAGTTGACAGCAGGCCCTATGTGAACATTCAGAACTCAGGTGGACATCAGGCCTCAGGTGGACATCAGGCCTCAGGTGGACATCAGGCCTCAGGTGGACATCAGGCCTCAGGTGGACATCAGGCCTCAGGTGGACATCAGAGCTCAGATTGACACAAAGACCCCAGTAGACATAATGTACCAATGAATATCCAGGCCCCTGGTAAATGCTCAGGCCCCAGGTGGACATCAGGCCTCAGGTGGACATCAGGCCTCAGGTGGACATCAGGCCTCAGGTGGACATCAGGCCCAAGGTGGACACCAGCACTCAGTTGGATACACACACTCAAGGTTGACACCAGGCCCCAAGTGAACATCTGGCCCCAGCTGGACACTAGTCCCCTGGTGAATACCTAGGCTCAAGGTTGACATTAGGCCCCATGTGAACACTAGACCCTAGATAAACACTTATGCCCTAAGTGGACATCAAGCCTCAGGTGGTTACCCAGTCCGAAGGTGAAAGTCAGGAGCCTGATGGGCACCAATTATCAAGTGGATTCCTAGGCCCCAGGTGAATATGAAGCCCTAGGTGGATACCAGGCCCCAGGTGGATACCAGGATCCTGGTAGACATCAGGTCCCAAGAAGACACTAGAATCCAGGAGTACATTAGGCCACAGGTTAACACGAAGGTCCTAGATGAATACCAGGCCAACTTGTGGACATCAGGCCTGAGAAGGGTCCTTGGGCTCCAGGTGGATATCAGGCCCCAGGTGAACATCCAGCACTCAGATGAACATTAAGCTTCAGGTACACATCATGCCTCAGGTGAACTCCAGGCCCCAGCTGAACATCAGGCCCCAGGTGGATGCCCAGGTTCCAGGTGCACATCTGGCCACAGTTGGACATTCAACCCCAGGTGACCATCAGGCCATGGGTGAATACACGGTTTCCAGGTGGACATCAGATCAAAGGTGAACATCAGTCCCCCAGTGGACATCAGGCCCAAGGTGGACACTGAACTAGAGGTTTACATCAGGCCACATGTTGACACCTAGTCCCAGGTGGACGTCAGGCCCCAGGTGGATACCTAGGCTCCCAGTGAATTTCAGGCACCAGATTGATGGTCAGGCCCCCAGTGGTCATCTGGCCTCATGCAAACACTCAGACCCCAGGTGCACAGGATGTCTCAACTGGGCACCAAACCCCTAGTTTGATACCCCAGGCCCAGGTGGACACCAGGTCCAAGGCTGACACTCAAACCCTAAGTGAATACCAAACTCTAGGTGAACAATTCAACCGAGGTGGTCATTAGGACCCAGCTGGATACCAGTCCCCAGGTTAACACAAGGCCCCCAGTGGGCACCTAGGCAGCAGCTGGACATCAGACCCTGTGTAAACACTTGGGTCTCAGGTGAACACCATGCCACAGGTGGACATCAGGCCCTAGGTGGACACAGGGCCATAGGTGGACATCTAGCCCCTCGGCGACATCCAGCCCCAGGTGGACATAACTGTTTCCATGGATAAACCATTCCCAGGTGGATATCAGGCCTCAAGAGGTTGGCAGTCACCAGGTAGACATCAGGCCTCAGATAGACACCAAGGTCCCAGATGTACAGCAGGCCCCAACTGAACCCCAGACTCATGTGGACATCAGGCCACAGGTAGACACCAAGCCTTAGGTAGATACCTAACTTCGGGTAGACATCAGACCCAAGGTGGACACCCAGTCCCTAGGTGGACAATCAGGACCTAGGCACACATCAGGCCTTAAGTGGACACCCAGGCCTCAGGTTGATATTCAGCTCCCAGGTGATCACCAAGCCCCAGGTAGACACCAGGCCATAGGTGAGCAGCAGGATGCAGTAGATCATCAGGCCACAGCTGGATACCAGTCCCCAGTGAACACAAGGCCCCAGTGGGACATAGATCTAAGGCGTACATCAGGCCCCAGGTGGACATACCTGTTTCCATGGATAAACCATTCCCAGGTGGATATCAGGCCTCAAGAGGTTGGCAGTCACCAGGTAGACATCAGGCCTCAGGTGAACTCCAGGCCCCAGGTGCGCATCAGGCCTCAGGTGAATAACCAGTCCCCAGGTGGGCATTAGCCCGCAGGTCAACCACAGTCCCCAGGTTGATACCTGGTCCCCAGGTGGCTACCCAATCTGCAGGGTGACATTAGGCCGCTGTAGGATCCCAGGCCCCAAGTGGATTCCTAAGCCCCTGGTGAACATCAGGTGCAGGTGTCCAAGCAGGCCCTGGGTGGACATAACTATGTACAGATAAGGAGTTGACCTGTGGGGAGGTGAGCAGTCAGCAGCCCACTGGGGTCCTGAGTAGGTCTTCTGGAAGGAGGAGCCCGAGGGGATAGAAACTTAAAGAAGTGACCTCACTTCTTTGGCAACAGACCCTAACAGAACTTAGAATTCTGGTAACCAGGCCAGGCACAGGGGCTCACACCTGTAATCCCAGCACTTTGGGAGGCCGAGGCAAGAGGATCATGAAATCAGGAGATCGAGACCAGCCTGACCAACATGGTAAAACCACATGTCTACTAAAAATACAAAAAACAAACAAACAAACACAAAAAAACTAGCCAGGTGTGGTGGTGCGTGTCTTGTGCCTGTAATCCCAGCTACTCAGGATACTGAGGCAGGAGAATTGACTGAACCCAGTAGGCGGAGGTTGCAGTGAGCCAAGATCATGCCACTGCACTCCAGCCTGGCCAACAGAATGAGACTGTGTCTCAAAAAAAAAAAAAAAAAAAAAGAATTCTGATAACCAGGCACCCACATCCTAGAGTTAGCCACATAGCCAGCTCACTTGGTGGGAGACGCTCAAGACAGCAAGACGTTATTGTGCTGCATCCCCACATCTCAAGGCTCCTGCTTCAGGAATGGCAGGAGTGAGAGCCTTTCTTTTCCGACGATGCCTTTGTAGGCTCATCCCTCACCCCAGATGCCTCTGGCCATTTGGCAGAAGGCCCCCCCAGGTACCACAGGACAGGAGCCAACAGGTAGACATCAGGCCTCAGATGGAGCTACCAGGCCAGGCCTCACCAGTGATCCCACCAGGGCCACATCTGCACATTGTCCTTGTCCAGCTGGAGCCTCTGGAGCTCATTGAGACACAGGCACATGGTGAGGTCACCTGCAGTCTGGAAGTCTTTCCAGGGACAGTGTTTTCAGGCTGAAATTCCTTTAAATCCAGTGAGGTTGTTTTCATGTTTGGAAATTCCAGTGGAAAGTGAGTGATATTGGTGACCTCTCTCCTTTTTCAGTTCCTGCTTCAGGTGCAGAAATATAGCTATTTCCAGTGCCACCTGTTGAGCCAGTGCCAGCACCAGGGGCAGGGCCCCCTCCAAGGATAGCGCTGGAGCTAGAGGAAGCTCCAGAGCCCTCCTGCCGCTGCCCTGGGACTGCCCAGGACCAGCCCAGTGAGGAGCTGCCTGACTTCATGGCACCTCCTGTAGAGCCACCGGCCTCAGCCCTGGAGCTGAAAGTGTGCCTGGAGCTAGAGGTGGCAGAGAGGGGTGACCAGCACAGCTCCAGCCAGCAGCTCCCACACTGCTCCCAGTCCTGGGCACAGTGGAAGCTATGGAGGCAGAGACCAGGGTGTGCAACCTGGGCTCCTCTGCCTCACTGGAGAGGGACTTCTGTCATTCAGCAGAGCAGCAGCCCTGCTGCTGAAGGGCCTGCTGCTACTGCTGCTGGGGGTGTTTGCCTGCCTGCAGGAGGAGCTGGAGAGCAAGAAAAGGAGCCTGTGAGCAGGGGTTCCAGCAGGTCCTCCTACTCCCAGAGGCGACCTCCTCCTCCAGGCATGGAGGTTTGCCCTCAGCTAGGCATCTGGGCCATTTGCCTCTAATGTGCTGCCCAGGATGGCCTCTTCTTGACAGGCGAACAGGGGGTGAGGGGGCCAGGGGGCATCTCCAAAGGAAGCTTTTAAACTCAGCAGCTGCACCCCAGAATCTCCACGCCTGCACCTGCACAAGGATTTATTCATAGCTTAACTAAGAATTTCAAATTTCTACCATAACACTGAAGTAAAGTTTGACTTTTTGAAACTTCCATGACTTCTTTCACTCCCTAATATTGTAGATGGTGTTTTTGAGGCAATGTTGAAAACCTCTGATAGTTGTGTGTTTTATTGTGGTTCTTTGTGTGATTAAATTACCATCTGATCAAGTGATATTGAAAACCCTTCAGGTGTGGCTTTTAGAAGACTTTGACCTATTTTTGCTTGTGTTGACTCTCCCTCCAGCTTTGTGGAAAGAGGGATCATGTAGGTTCATTTCTCAGGCAGATCAGTCACCTTTTGCCATCAAAGTTTTAGCATCCATTTCCAAAATTTGGTGTACAAGTTGATATTTTGGTGTTTTTAGCTAATCTGGGGTCAAAACAGAAGGCCATAGATGAGGAAGCTTATAAACAAATTTGTTTCTCTCAGTTCTGGAGATGGCAAAATTCAAGGTCAAGTGGTTAGCAGATTCCATGTCCGGTGTGGGCTTGCTTTGTGGTTCATAGACAGCCATGTTTCTACCATGTCCTCACATGACAGAAGGGATGAGGGAGCTCTCTATGGTGCCTTCAATAGGGGCTACTAATCCCACTCATGTGGTCCCTGCCTTCATGATCTAACCATTCCCCAAGGCCCTACCTCCAAATATCATCACATAGGGAATTAGATTTCAACACTTGAATTTGAGGGGGACAATAACATTTGGTCTATAGCATCAGGTTACCCAGAGCCTTATGCACTCAGAGGAAATCCAAAATCTTCTATAAGTATTTGCTGGTCCCCTCTGGGTTTAGGGAAATCTTTAATTGCAGCTCTTGATTCAGCTTGGTCCAAGCTTAAATTCTACATTTGCCTGTATAACTTGTTCATGGGACAGAGGGAAGTTTAGAGGCAACTGACCATTTGGAGTTTTAGGACAACTGATGGAAGAGGGCTTGGCATCTGGATGAGAAGTGGAGGGAGAATAGAACAAAGGCACAGAAGGAGAGAGCACAATGAGAAAGGGGAAGAGGGACATCTGGACATAAGGGCCAACTGTCAGGCAGGGAAGGTAATTTTCCTTGCATTTTAAACTCAGACCACATGTCACATCAGAATCACCTGAGGGAGACATTTTCAACGCATATTCCTGGGTTTCTTCTCTTGGAAATTTTTATTTCTTAAATCTTGCGTTGTGCTGATTTATCCATATTTATCATAAGAATTTTGGAGAATTCTGACTTTGGGAGGCTCAGGCAGTGGATCACTTGAGGTCAGGAATTCAAAACTAGCCTGGCCAACATGGTGAAACCTCATCTCTACTAAAAATACAAAAATTAGCCAGGCATGGTGGTGCACGCCTGTAGTCCCAGCTACTTGGGAGGCTGAGGCAGGAGAATCACTTGAATCAGGGAGGCAGAGATGACAGTGAGCTGAGATCACGCCACTGCACTCCAGCCTGGGCAACAGTGAGACTCCATCTAAAAAAAAAAAAA
Source organism: Hoolock leuconedys (assembly GCA_023748175.1). Lineage (NCBI taxonomy): Eukaryota > Metazoa > Chordata > Mammalia > Primates > Hylobatidae > Hoolock > Hoolock leuconedys. The sequence goes on along the minus strand of JAKGGE010001187.1, from coordinate 86,973 downwards.
AAAAAAAAAGAATTGTGGATAATTCTGATGCAATTAGAAAACAAAGCAGAGCTGGAAAACCACTGGGTTGGGACGTATATCAGGAAGACATTTGATTATGTAAAATAACTACAAAACCAACTGAAGGGGAGTTATTTTAAAATGCTTGAATATAATTATATAATTCAACTCTTCCTATGTACGTAGTTTGACTACATATTTGATGTCTGCTATACTAAGATTGGAAATGTGTAGAAGTTTTTTTAAAAATCAGGGAGAAGCACAGAAAAAAGGAGTTGGAGAGAAAAGAAAACTAGCTATTGTCTGGTGACAATAGAAGAGAAGGGAAACGAAGTAGCATATTTTTGTTCATGGTTTGATGGCATCTAAATTATGATCCCAAATATTTTTTTTCTAAGAAATCCAATAATACAAGTATTCAGAGAGGAGTACCAACACTGATTTACTGGGAAAGAAAAGTGTACTCTGTTTTGCTGCATAATGTTGAGGGAGAAGGAAAGGAAAATTAGTTGAGTAAACAAGAAAGAGACTGGTCCTCAGGGAAGCTGTCTGCCTGAAAAATCACATCTACTGCACCTAGAGATAAGCCCTGCACAGATAAGCATGCAGGGTCCAGCACAGACGCCTTCTGTTCTTTGTGTAATTCGCAAGCTCCCAGGAAAAATTTTCCTCCCTTTTTCGGGCATATACATGGTGGCCTCTGTGGGAACTTGCACAGGGAGGAGGGGGCTTACCTAAAACAAACCCACAGTTATACAAACAAGAGAAGCCCATTTTGTGCTTGACTACAGACATACCCACAGCTGGATATGTAAAGGGAATTGTGCAGACAGTTTTATACATAGCTGAGAGGAGTTTCTTATAAAAGGTTTTTGATTCAACTGTAAAAATGGCAATCCACTTGGACCCCCTTGTCTGCTGCAGAGAGCTTCCTCCTTTTGCTTATTAAACTTTCACTCCAACCTCACCTGTGTGTCCCTGTTCCTTAATCATCTTGGTGGTGAGGTGAAGAACTCCAGGCGATACCTCACAAGAGAGATGGCTACATTGTGGTGCATTGGTGAGACTGCAACTTTAAGAAGGGTGACTTTTATTGCTGCTGAATTATTTTATCTCCTACCCAATTGAAAATAAAGGATATAAAGTGCTTAGGTTGAACACAAAGTCCTCTGCTCTAGGTAACATCTTCAGCAGCCACATTAGCAGAGGGATGAGTGGTAATGGTGGAGTAGATGTCTCTTTGCTTCTGACAGGGTGTCTGCTTATGTGTTAAACAAAATAGTATGGTATGTATTTCATTAAGAAATCTGCTAAAAAATGAAGTAAAACAGGTTCATGTTCTTAAGAGGCACAGTATTATCGCTTCTCGGCCTTTTGGCTAAGATCAAGTGTGAAGAGGCACAGTATTTGCTATGGCAGCAAGACCAAAAGGCTTAAGTAACAAAAATGTGCATAGTAGTTACAAACATGTTCATATAAGCAAAACAATGTGAGCATCTGTATATGACAATAACTCATGCAAAAAACATTTTTTAACTGAGATTGAAATCATTTTATATGTAACAAATGTTATCACTGTATTCTGAGGTAATATATTGTTTGTATATAGACGTTATAAATAATAACTTATTTAAGTTATACATTTATACAACAAATAATTCTTAGGAATCTACAAAATGCTGGTTTTGTTCTAGGCACTGAATGTACAAATTGATTTAAAATATTTGTTCTTAGAGTGTGGTAGATTAAAAAATACAAAATAGGCCGGGCACAGTGGCTCATGACTGTAATTCCAGCACTTTGGGAGGCTGAGGCAGGTGGATCACCTGAGGTCAGGAGTTCGAGACCAGCCTGACCAACATGGTGAAACCCCGTCTCTACTAAAAATACAAAATTAGCCGAGGGTGGTGGCACATGCCTGTAGTCCCAGCTACTCGGGAGGCAGAGAGAGGACAATCGCTTGAACCTGGGAGGTGGAGGTGGCAGTGAGCCAAGATTGCACCATTGCACTCCAGCCTGGGCAACAAGAGCAAAACTCTGTCTAATATATATACGTATTTATGTATATATACGTAAATACGTATATTATGTATATATACATATGAGTGTGTATATATGCATATATACATAATATATATACATATATGTCTAATATATATACATATAAAATATATCTGTATATGTGTATATATATACACATATTATATATACACACATATATATTAGAGGTTGTACAGCTGAAAACAAGAACTACTAATAAAAAAATTTCAAGAAACCTAGTGTGATTATTTTTAATAGAAATGGATATTTTAATACAGGTCTCTTGTTTTTTCTTGTGGAAATAAATGACAAGATGGAATTTCCGGGTGTTTGGTACCTGAATATTTAAGTATAGCAGGTATGGTCAGTTTTTCAAAGGCATTTTACCATCTTACTTGTCCATCAGCAACTCATAAGATATTATGTGGAACAACGTCCTCTCCAACAACCTCTAGTATCAGTCTTTGTAAAGTTTGTCAATTAAATGGGTGTTTTTTTGTTTTTGTTTTTGTTTTTTGAGACAGTCTCACCCTGTCACCCAGGCTGTAGTGCTGTGGCGTGATCTTGGCTCACTGCAGTCTCTGCCTTCCAGATTCAAGTGATTCTCCTGCCTTGGCCTCTCAAGTAGCTGAGACTACAGGTGCCCCCCACCACACCCAGCTAATTTTTGTATTTTTAGTCAAGACAAGGTTTCACCATGTTGGCCACGCTGGTCTCAATCCTGACCTCAGATGGTGCACCTGTCTCAGCCTCCCAAAGCGCTGGGATTATAGTCATGAGCCACCACACGTGGCTGGGTTTTCTTTTTCTTTCTTTATATATATATATATATATGTATATATATGTATATATATATATATACATATATATATGTGTATATATACACATATATATGTGTATATATATGTATATATATATACTTTAAGTTCTGGGATAAATGTGCAGAACATGCAGGTTTGTTACATAGGTATACATGTGTCATGGTGGTTTGCTGCAAATGGGTGTAGGTTTTGCAGGTAATTATTATATTATTAAAAGATAACAGAATACCTAGCTAAAAAAAAAAATGTGAGGAGGCATTGATGGGCACATGTTTACTGAGCACATCCTGACTCCAGAATTAAAAATCCAACTTATGCCTCTGCAGTGCAATAAAACTTTTCCTTAAGAATCCAGAGATCAGACTTTCATTTCAGCAAACACTCTAATATGGTTTCTCGCCTACTCACTCCAACGAAGCTGCTCATATCAAAACATAAGTGCTATCCGTATTGTTAAATTATAAATTGAACCATAACTCCTTGGCCTTCATCTTAATTTATTTATCAGCAGCATTTCACACAGTTGATCTCCACCTCTTCTTTGTAAAACTTTTTTTATAGAATTCCAGAACACTTAACCTACTTTCCCCCCACCATGTTTTTGATAATTACCCCTAGTCCTTTTTTGCAGGTTTCATCTTTACTATTTTTGAAATGTTAGAGGACCATTAGGCTCAGCACGTTGACTTCTTATCTTTCTTATCTTTGCTTTCTTACTAAATTTTTTATCATTAATTTCCTGATATTTCATATTACACCTAAACACTGGACACTACACCCAACACTCCCTGACTTATCCATGTGGATGTCAGTTAGGAATCCCAAAATTAATATGTCTATATGGAGCCACTGAAACTCCCCAAATTTGCTCTTCCCCATTCTGTTTAATGGCAACTCCCATTGTATAGTTTCTCAGCTCAATATTCTTGGTGTCCCCTTTTAATTCTGTCTCTGTAGCTCTGTCACTCTCTTTCTGTATCTGTCTGATTCTCTCCCTCTCTCTCCTCTCTCTCTTGCTCACTCTCACTCTTGATCTCTCTCCCTGCTTCACACACACACAAACACACACACACACACACACAAATATTTTCAGATCTGATGTGTATGGAATTCCTGCCAGCTTTACCTTTAAAGTGTAGTAATTCCAAATGTTTCCAAATTCATCTTCCCACCCCCATCACTTGGTAACTATAGCCCCTTCCCTCACAAGGCCAAGTGCAGAGATTTCTTGGGGAAATAATGAGAACTATTATACATTCTTATTTCAAGGACACTTAAAATTATAGGATTGCCATATTTGATACCAATTTAAGCTTCTGTCATTGCTGTTTTTTCAGTCCATTCTCCACACAGGTACCACAGTGTGCAAGTAGAAGTCTCAGCCATATCACCACATTCCTGCTTTAATGTCCCTACTCCGTTGCTTCTTTTCTCCTTCAGAAGAGTTTAAGCTTAATGAAGCTGGGCAACTTCACATATTTTTCCATGAGCTGGATATCACTTGGTGTAAGGTAAATGATCAGTAAATATTTTCAAATAACAATCCATGAATAATAGTTTTGTGTCTTTGAGAGTACATTTACTTTTAAAAATCAAGAAAATAGATTGGTCAAGAGAATTCTGCTTGTTTTGATTTTGTTATCACTCGATTAGATTAACTGTGTTAGTATAAATGTCAGTGTGGAAAGCTATAAGCATTTCCTAAACTTTAAAATGAAAGGCATGGAATTTAAATATCTGCTCCTTTTATTCGAGCAACCAAAAAACACAACTTTTTAAATATATTTTATGTATGTATGAAATCTAAATTTATTTTTCTGTCTTTATCCCTGAATACTTTTTAAAGTTATTCATGTCCTCATTGTTTTTATCCACTTCAGTGACATTTTAAAATATATTTTCGACTTCATTAAGAATATCTTTGTGTTCCACTGAATAGCTTGCCAAATAATAAAATATTAGCAGTATAATTTCCTCATAAACATTATTTAATTTGTTTGGTTAAACATAGATTTCCTACTCTCAACTCATAATTTCATTCAAGTATAATATATTCTACTTGACCTTTGTGGGGTTTTCATAACATGCATTTGTCATTGAAATTGGTTTTTGATATTTGAACCACTAGTTTATAATTGTATTGTTGGTTAGACTGGTCTGTAGAATCTTTCTTTGTTTTGATTCTGTGGTTTACTCATTATGGAGTAGCTGTGCTACTGTAAATTTTGAGGTCAAAAGCTTAAAACATTTTAGGTATTTTAAAATAAAGAGGATGGCATTTAAATATCTATTCCTTAAAATTTGGAAGAAATGTTAACACCATATAAACCCAGAGCCTGTATTTTTAGATTAGTAGCATGTAGACATTTTCAATTTCTTCTAAAGTTGAAAAAAATAAACATTTTGTATTCATAGAATGCTTGATAACAGAAGGTAAATATTTAATTTTCACTTAAAAGAAATTTGGTTACATTGAAAGGAAATTTGGCTAACGTAAGTTAGATACATTTCTAATTAAAACAATAATTTAAGATAAATAATGCTTAAAGAACAGTGGTCATTGCATTTATTCCAGAGAGAGGACATTTATCCTGATCTGGCTGTAATAACGTAGTAGGTAGAACTGCTGGCGTGGACACCCAAGCAAGGAAGGGAGCTGGTGTCTCAAGGGGTCCCGCTGAGATGGAAAGGGGTCAGGGCCCAGACTATTGATGTCACCTGGACCCAACCACCATGTCTCAGAAGAAGAAATGACCCTCCGCTCCTGGTGTAGCCCCAAACAAGGAGCTTAGCAATGTTGCACACAAGATAGTCCTTGCAGGAGACATGTTTGACAAGTTGCTGAGGTGCCTGATGGGGCCAGGCTCTTGTCATGAAATGAGTGTGCATCCTGAGGAAGCCTTTTTATTGGAAACCTGGCAGGGATCCAATTTCCCCTTTGCCTTAACCCCGGAGCACAGTAGACACAGAGGAAGTCACTCAGGTGGCTGTTCCTCCTTGGCCCCCACTTCCCAGACCATTCCAGGCAGGGAGAGCCGCTGAGATCACTCCATGGGCTGCTCACACGGGGTCTGGACCCAGCCACCCTCCTGTGCCTGGCAGGCAGCCCCTGGGCCATCACAGGACCCATTGTGTGGTGATCAGTGGCCCACCGCCTGCCCTTGTGGTGGGTGCAGTTCACCGGTGCTGCCCCAGGCCTGGCACACTGGCCTTCCCAGCCTGGCCCAGGATAGGGGACATGAATGATCCTTGCCTGTGCCCCTTCGGACCATGTGAGTTTGGACACTCACTGCAGAAGTCCCTCCAGGTCCATTTCAACTGAGTTGTGGGGGACTTGCTTAGTCCTCATGCCCAGGGTCAGGGGAGGAGTGCAGAGTCTGCACCCTAAATCCCCTAGGGCCTGAGACAGGTCTCCCAGGTGACTCTGTCCTCTTCAGTGACATGAGTCCTCCCAGATGGCCTCAGCCCTCTCAGGTGACATGCTTCCATGGTGACTCTGGCTCTTGCAGGAGGCGGGCTACCACATCAACATGAGCTGCCTAACTGCCATCCTCCTCCTGTATCTGCCAGAGGAAGACACCTTCTGGGCACTGGATCAGCTGATGGCTGAGGAGAGGCACTCCCTGCAGGGTAGGGGGACAGCTACCCCCAGGGCCTCACACAGCCAGGCCATGGGAAGGCCACCCTGGCTGGGCGATCCTGACTTCCAGGCAAGGCACCTTCCTTGCTTTCCAGCTTGTTAGGAGCCTTCAGGGCATCCCTGCTGAGGGTTCCACAGGGGCCCAGAGCTGAACAGGAACCCTTTCACTTCAAGGCAGACACCTTTCATTCCCAACAGCAGAGGGCACTGCAGCCTCCCCCTGGCCACCCTGTGTGTCCCAGAGCCACAGCCCTCTAGCCCTGAGTTCATGTAGGTGACTGTCACTTCCCCAAGAGTCCTCCTACCTCCCAGCTGGACACACTCCCAGCTGCCCTCCCAGCCCACAGATGAGCCAATGAAGTTGAGATGGCAGTGTCTGCCCATCCCATTTCCCCCAGCCCGACTCCACGTCCAGGAGATGGTCAGGTAGTCCCTCGGCACCCACCCCGTTCCCTCTACTGGCCACTGCCTGCCTCGGCCACTGCCTGCCTCAGCCCTGCCTCACAGCCTCAAAGGCAGGCCTGCTCTCCCAGCACCTCTACCCAGGATGCTGCTGTGCAGTGCCTCCAGCTAGGGCCCACCTCCCTAGAGCTGAGGCCACACGGTAGGGTCACCTGATGGAAGGGAGGAAGGCCTCAGGGTCTGGGGTCCCCTGCCACTGCCCAGCTCTTCCAGCTGACGGCTTCGCATCTTGGGAGTGGGCTCTGATGCATGATGGATAAGGGTTTCTCAGTTTTCTGTAGCCCAAATACTGCCCAGCTCCGGAGACTCCTATCCCACCAGGAGCAGGTATAACACAAATCCTCCCCAAAGATCGTGCGGTACCTGCTGAGTGGACAACACCCTCAACTCTTTCCCAGAGGCCCAGGGTCCCATGGGGCAGGGAAACAGGGGAAGATGGAGCTCTTCGAGGGGCTGACAAGGGGCTGAGTCCCAGCCAGGGCCTCACCCAAGGTGGGGATTCTCCATGGGTTTGGAGTTGGGTTTGCTTTTCCTGCCCTGGAGGAGGAGGCAGAGATACTAGGTTGGGGGCTGAGCTCCAGCTGAGCAGAGTTAAGGGAAGTGTGTCCACCAGGCATCTGTGCATGGGGGAGTTGTTAGGGAAGCACTGGCCACTGCCCAGTGTTCTGCCCCAGGGCAGCTCAGGGGGCCCTGAGCACATGTGGTCAAGGAAGGGCCGTGCATTGAGGTTTGTTGGGTTGGCTCCCCTGGTGTTTCGTTGATGGGGTAAGGAGGCAAATGGAGACCCCAGGCCAGGGACCCTCCTGTCCCACAGTGTCCAGCTCCCCCAGGAGGACCTGGCTCACCCCAAGCCCACAGGAAGCACAGGAAAGTTCCTGCGTGGCACAGAAGCCAGGCCCTCCTCAAGAGGGGGCATCACAGGGCAGGGGCCAGGACTCAGGCCCTCTGCTATTTCCACATTATTCATTTTATAAGGTGATATGGTTTGGCTGTGTTGCCACCCAAATCTCATCGTGAACTGTAATTTCCATAATCCTCATGTGTCATGGAAGGGACCCAGTGAGAGGTAACTGAATCATGGTGGCAGTTTCCCCCATGCTGTTCTCATGATAGTAAGTGAGTTCTCATGTGATCTGATGGTTTTATAAGCATCTGGCATTTCCCTTGCTTGAGGTGATGAATGCCCCATTTACCCTGATGTGATTATTACACATTGCATGCCCGTGTCAAACTATCTCATGTACCCCATAAATATATACATGTACTATGTACTCATATAAATTAAAAATAAAAATAAATTTAAAATAAAAAGTGTGAGTTTTTAAAGGTGAGATTTGCCCTCCAGCGCTGGTCCCTGCCAGGTGTGACCTTCACGTCGTCTTTCCACATGGTCCAGGCCCCCATCTGCAGAGGCCAACAGTTACCAGAGTGACCTTCCTCAGAAAACAGGGTCTTGGAGGAGACAGTCAGAGGAGGGGGCCTCATCCTCCCCACTGCACAGCCCCTTGTGGGGATTGGAAAGTGAGGGTCTCTGCCCACAAGTTGGCAGTCACCCTAAGCTGTTTTGTGGGAGGAAGCATAGGGAATATAGGTCAGTGCTGGGACAGCATTTCCTGATCCTGACTTGGAGAAGGTGTTAAAATCTTGACATTCCCGACTCCTCCTTTGTGAGAGCCCCTGCCCTGCAGGTCTCACAGGGTTGTTGTGAGGGTCACCTGTGGTGAGGGGTTTGGAAGTGCTTTGTGAATGACACAGTGGGCCTTCCTGTTCCTGTCATTGGCCTTTCGACCTTCAATACTAATTGCCTGGGGATCTCCAGGCCTCAAGGTCTAATCCCGGAAGGATATGAGGTGTCCCTAGTGGAATACTCTACACCTCCTGGGAGGTCCCTCACTTCCACCTTCACCCGACATAACCCCTGCTCCTGTTCCCTCAGCCTGGAGAGCTTGCCCAGGAGCACAGGGTAGTACTGGACTGACCTCTTTGGAAAGGGTGATTACATCCTCATTTCAGCTCTCCCTCTTCCTAGCTTTCCACGTAGAATTCCAGGGCTCCATGCAGCATTTGCTGGACATGAGAGGGAAAACTTTTAGGGCAGGGATCTGCCCTGGGTGGGGACAGAGGAGTATCCTGGAGTCTGAGTGTCAGGAGTGTGAGCCCTGCCCAGCTGGTCAGCCCCAGTCCCCATGCTGCTTGATGCTTGATGTTTCCTGCACAAGCTTCCTTTAGAGGGAAGCTTCCGGAGTGACTGCAGTGAGGTCCATGCTTTTGGGGGTAACAGAGCAGCCCTGGAGGCCCTCTGCCCTTACCCTGGCAGGAGGTGGCCAAAAAGAAGTAGGCAGAGGAAGCTTCTCCAAGCAGGCTTGGAAAGAAATTTCCGCATATCAATCACGTCACTCTTGCCACTAGAAGGACAATTTCTATGGTGGAGTGGAAGAAAATGACTACGCTGTGGGAGAGAATGGATGCATCCAGAAGAGCAAGGCGGGAGGGGGAAATGTGCCCATTGCCAGAATTTTGTGTCTTTTGAAGACATTTGCCAGAATTCTACTTTTGAAGGCTGCCCCTTTTGACAGTCAGTTACTGAGGAAGCTGTGGGACATTTTCAAAGCCTTTTATATAAAAAAAACCACACAATATACTGCTGTGGGTCTGTGTTCAGGGACCACGAAGAGCACAGCTGCCACTGTTCTGTGTCGCAGATGCTATGGGAAGTGCCTTAACACACACAGATGTGCTTCATGCAACCGGGTGAGGAACATCTCTAAAACATTTCACAGTCAAGAAAATTCAGCGTTGAGGAGGTTGAATGCATTATCCAAGATCACATGTATGTCCTGACAGATTCGGGGTTCAATGAAGAACTATGTATCATGAATTATAGGGCTGTATTTTAATTTCGCATTTTAAATTTCTGCAGTTTTCTTCCATGCTTTCTACACTTGGAATTACTTTTTTTTGGCTTCTTGATCTTCTTTACTTGTATGTTATTGACTTTCTACATGTTTTAACATATATGATTAAAGAGTATTTCTTAATGTTTTAATAATTACCCTAGAATAAAATATATTTACTTTGATAGATGTATGCATTGGATATTACCGTGTATTGTGTACATTTTCAAACACTTTGTGTTATACCAGAAGCATTATTCAACAGTGGTCTTTTTTTTTACCTGAATTATGTTCAGAAAATCTTTCCACCGCAGTACAAAAAGATCGATTTTATTTTGTTAACAGATGGATGTGCCATAGTGCAATTAACTGTTTAATTATCCTGTTATCCTGTTGTGGATATTTAAGTTCAAACAATGCAGTAATAAATATGCAAGAGTGCTTTTAGACATTAAAGAATATGGCTCTAAATTAGGGACCTAGTGCCTGTAATCCCAGCACTTTGGGAGGTCGAGGTGGGTGGATCACCTGAGGTCAGAAGTTTGAGACCAGCCTGGCCAACGTGGCAAAACCCCGTTTCTATAAAAAATACAAAAATTAGCTGGCTATGGTGATGCACACTTGTAGCCCCAGCTACTCGGGAGGCTGAGGTAGGACAATTGCCTGAACCCACGAGGCAGAGGTTGCAGTGAGCTGAGATCATATCACTGCACTCCAGTCTGGGGGACAGAGTGAGATTCTGTCCCAATAATAAATAAATAAATAAATAATCTAGAAGTACAATTGTTTAGCCAAATTGCTTATGCATTTTGAATGATAAGAGTTGCTGCCTAATTTCTGTTACAAAGGCTATGGTAATTTACACTCAAAACACAGAATTGGTTGGTTGTTTTTACATACGGAGTCTTACTGCTGCTGAGAATGGAGTGCAGTGGTGTAATCCTAGCTCGTATCCTCCAACCCCTATGCTCAAGCAATCCTCCCACCTCAGCCTCCCTCCCAAGTAACTAGGATTACAGGTGCATGCCACCACACCTGGCTAATTTTATTTTTAGATATGGGATCTTGCTATGTTGCCCAGGCAAGTCTTGAAATCCTGGCCTCAAGGCAACCTCAGCCTCCAGTGTAGCTGGCATTACAGGTGTGAGAAACTGTGCCTGGCTGAATGAGTGCCTCTATCCTGACACTTGTGTCCCCACGGGATCCTGCAGAATTCAGGCCCCTGTCCACACAGGGGAAAGCTCTCTGTTGCAGTCCTGATGACTGAGGAGGGAGCTTACCCATGGCTCTCCTGGTCATTTTTATTTAATAGCGAGCACAGAACCTCACATTTTCTGGAATGTTCCCATATGATTTTGTGAGAAAAGAGAAGAGAGACCCCAACCCCAAGCTCACTGTGTCAAAGGGAAAATTAAGCTTGGGAACTGAGTTACGCAATACTGCCTTCCTTGTTCTCAAACACATAGCTATAACTTCACAACCCTGTGTCATAGCCTCATCCATAAGCCAGGTTCCCACAGTGACAGAAGGCCGCATGTCTCCTCAGATGTCCTCCCTCACAATTTGCTGTGAGCCCCTAAATCTTTCAGAATGCACATCCCATCTATAATCTATCCCTAAAAGTGAATTGGCTCAATTTCACTCTGACAATCTCAATTACCAGCTTATTTTCATAGTTCTGGGACAAGGTCAGGACCAGAAATCATCCCTCTGCCTATCCTGAGATGAATGAATCATTGACTTTTCCTCTACTCCACTCCCTCTATTCACATGCTTACTTTAGCTTATGTAAAATGAAGATTTACTGAATGCGAGATGAACACATAATTAACTGTTTCCTCTGCTTCCTCCTGTCCTATGTAAAATGTAGGTATCCTGATGCTAATCAGAGCCATACAAGAATGCAAGCATTTGCTTCACTGCCTACCTTCAGTCTCATGGGAGTTCTCTGGATTTCTTGTATCAGCATGTGGACCTCTCCAGCAAGATTGAGGACACTTCCCTGAATTATATCGTCAAAAATGTTTTCCAAGTTGCTTACTTTCTCTTCTTCTCTGTTAGAAATGCCAATAAGTCAGCTGGGCACAGTGGCTCATGCCAGTAATCCCAGCACTTTGGGAGGCCAAGGTGGGAGGATCACCTGAGGCTAGAAGTTTGAGACCTACCTGGCCAGCATGGTGAAACCCCTTCTCTACTAAAAATACAAAAATTAGCCAGGCATAGTGGCACACGCCTGTAATCTCAGCTACTTGGGAGGCTGAGGCATGAGAATTGCTTGAACCCAGGAGGTGGAGGTTTCAGTGAGCCAAGATCATGCCACTGCACTACAGACTGGGTAATAGAGTGAGATTCTGTCTCAAAAAAATGCCAATAAGTCATAGATTTTTGTCCCTTTACGTAATCCTATATTTCTCAAAAGTTTGGTTCATTATTTTTAAATTCTTTTTCTATTTTTGTCTGACTGGGTTGATTCAAAGGTCTGGTCTTTGAGCTCTTAAATTATTTCTTCTATTTGGTCTAGTCTGTTGCTAAGGCTGCAACTGTTTTTTGAAATTCCTGTAGTAAAATTTTCAATTCAAGAAGCTCTGCTTGGTTCTTTCTCAATACAGCTATGTTGTCATTCAAATCCAGGATCGTTGTTATGGGGTTGTTGTTGGATTTCAACTGTCTGTGGGATTTTGGTGAATTTTTTTGCCACTTATATCTTGAATACTATACCTGTCATTTCAGACATTTCATTCTGGTTAGGACTCATTGCTAGGTTGCTGGTGTAACACTTTGGAGGTGATGGAACATTCTGGCTTTTTGTATTGCCAGAGTTCTTGCGCTGGTTTCTTCTCATCTGAGAGACTTGATGCTTCTTTTGTTGAATTTGCTATCATTTGGAAGGGGTTTTTTTTTTAATTTTTCATTCTTTCTTTCTCTTAAGGGTATGAGTGTGGTGTATGTTGTATAGGATCAATTTGCTTCATTTCTGGGTACTTTCAGAGGACCAAGGCTCTGTACAAGTTCCTTGGTTGCAGATAAGCTCCTGTGGTGGCTTGGTGTGGTGATGTATTTTTGTTTGGTGGTGTAATTCAGGCTTCAGTCCAGTAGACAGTGCTTAAGAGTAACAGCTGGCTGCAGGGTCTTCTCCTCTGTGTACTTGTCCTCAACAGGTGCAGAAGTGACAAAGTGCCAAAAACACCCTATCCCAGTGTGTACTAGTCTTCAGCAGGGGCAGAGCTGCTGGAGAAACCTAAGCAGCAGCCTCTTTCAGCCCACGTTCCTTGGGCCCAACAGGATGACCACTGCTGGGTCTTCAGCAGTGCACTAGGAAGGGGACAAAGGGCAAGAGATGACCACCTCTCTAAATATGTTCCCAGGCTTTGGTGTGCCCCTTTCAGCAGCTGATGTCATGATCCTGTTTCCTTTGACCCAAGGAGTGGGTTTGGCAAGCTGTATTCCTCCTTCCCTTAGGGCCGGTCCTCACCAAAGTTTAGGTCTCCTGGGGAATGGGGTTCACCTCCCTCCTGTTTCTTGGAGCTGATGGGATACTCTCTCAACTGAGCAAAGGAGCAGGCTGGGACACCCAGCAACGACACACACAGACCACTTCCAGGTTGCAAAGCTGTTCTTGGCTGCAAGTCTCACCATCCTTGAGAAACCTCTGCTTTAGCAACTCTCTTCCCACTACAGTCCTGCAAGAGGAGAGAGCCTAATTCCAACACCTACTGCTGGGGCACTTTCCACACTCAACACTCAATTCTGGCTGTGGCAGCTGCTCCCCTGCTTCAGAGCAAGCACTCCAATTCCTAGCCCAAGACTCAAGTGTCTGCAGTGACCACCATCGCCAGGCACCAAACAATGATTGACTTTGTATGAGCCCAGATTAAAAATGGCATCCTTCTCTCAGTCCCAGGTCTGGGGAAATGCCTGCAGTTTTTCTGAGTGTCTTTCCTCTTTCCCCATCTCTCAGCCACTTTTGTGCTAGCTCCAAGGCTTGGGAGAAACAGAGTGCTTTCCCTTAGTCTTGGTTGCACACATCCCCAGTAGAAAGGTGAGTCGCAGAGGGAGACTGGCTGCCCTTCTCTCATACTGGAGTTTCACTCCCTTTTATGAACCAAATGCTATCACAGAGGCTGCTTTCCCACCTCCCCCTCCACAGGGTCTGGAGTGTTCTTCTCTATTCCTGTGAATTCCTATTTTTCTTCTTGAATTGAAGCTCACAAAGTTTATCTTTATGCTTATTTTTCTACTTCCAAGTGGCTGAGGCACACTGAAAGCCCCTAATCCATCATTCTAGGAAAAAAGGATGGTTTAAATAAAGGAATGTTCATATAAAATATATTAATTAACCCAAACCTATTTTATTTGACATGAGTTAGGTGAATCTTTGATACATTATTTAATTTTAAAATTGTTAAATAAAATTAGAAATATCTTCGAATTTGCCAAGGTATGTTTCTCTCCTGGGATGACTGGTCAGTTTTATTTTTTCCTCGGATAGATGTTTTAAGCCATAAATCTTGACATAGGTCTGACGTAGACCTCCATACCTTTCCCAGATGTGGGACGGAGCAACTGGGACAGGTCCATCCTAGCACTAAGGGATGATTAAACCTAACTTGTAGTCATTGTACAACTATAAACATGGTTGATGCTTTAAGAGAAAGATCTTGATGAAAAGGGGTAAATGTAAAAATTGATCGTATGAATTGGTTCATTCTTGTCACACCAAATAAAACCATCAAGAAGCCAGGGGGAGGAGGCATTCAGGGCAAAAGCAACACTCCAAAAACGTAATTCTCTGCATGCCTGGCTGCCGAAATTACCTGCTTTAAGCTGAAGCCAGTTTTATCAAATGGTTACTGAAACAACCTCTTGCAACACTAAGACTAGTTTTACCCACCACTGTCCCTCACCTATCAGAGCCTGCCAGCTCTCAAAAACCTTACTGGTGCCAGTGAACTTTCTCAAAGAGAAATACATACCGTTTTTCTCTCTGTCTCCATTTTTTATAGGGCCTCTAATTTTCTCTTTATGTTTTGGACATACTAAAGACACCCATTCTGCATGTATGTGTCAAATTGTAATACTTGTATCTCAAATAAAACATTTTAATTTCAGATGTTTGTCTCTATATTTATTTGACTTTGACAATCTGATATTATTTAGCATTATTTCCAGTCTCCCAAATAATGTCAAAATTTTGTTATGTTAGATAGGAATATCTTGTTATTCAACTTGAAGGTAAACTGCTTGATCAATGCATGTAATTCCTTGACAGATTGTCAGCACCTCCAAGACAACGTGTAGATATTCCTCATTATTAACTCATTTCATCTTTTCATGATAAATTACATAAATTTAATTTTCATTTTTAAAATGCAAACCATTATGCCTTGTATTATGACATTCTTGCATTACTATAAAGGAATACCTAAGCACTACGTAATTTATACAGAAAAAAAAGGTTGACTTGGCTCACCGTTCTGCAGGCTGTACAGGAAGCCTTGCATTGGCAGTTGCTTGGTTTCAAGAAGGGTCCTCAGGGAGATTTTACACATGGCGGAAGGTGAAGCAAAAGAAGGTACATCACATGGCCAGAGCAGGAGCAAGCAGGGAGAGGTGCCACACACTTTTCAACAGCCAGATATCATGAGAACTCACTCCTGCAAGGACAGTGCCAAGAGGATGGTGCTAAACATGAGAAATCAGCCCTCATGACCCCATCACCTCCCACCAGACCCCAACTCCAACACTGGGAATTACAATTCAACATGAGACTTAAAGGGTAAAACATCCAAACTATTCATTCCATCCCTGGCCCTTCAAATCTCATGTTCTTCTCACATTGCAAAATACAATCATCCCTTCTCAATAGTCCCCCAAAAGTCTCAACCTGTTTTGGCATCACTCGAAAGTGCAGTTTCTTCCGAGACAAGGCAAGTCCCTTCCACCCATGAGCCTGTAAAATCAAAACAAGTTATTTACTTCTAAGATAAAATTTGGGTACAGGCATTGGGTAAACATTCCCATTACAAAAGAGAGAAATTGGCCAAAAGAAAGAGGCTACAGGCCCCACACAACTTCAAATCACAGCAGGGCAGTCATTAAATCTCAAAGTTCCAAAATAATCTCCTTTGAAGCCATGTCCCACATCCTGGGAACATACAGCATTCCCAGGATGCATAGGGTGGGTTCCCAAGGCCTTGGGCAGCTCTGCTTCCACAGCTTTTCTACACTGAAGACATGAGCTGCTGGTGGCTCTATCATTCTGGGATCTGGAGGGCAGCAGCCCCCCTCCCACAGCTCCACTAGGCAGCCTCCCCCCAGTCAGGACCCCGTGTGGGGCCTCCAACCCCATATTTCCACTTGGCACTGTCCTAGAAGAGGTCCTCTTTGAGGGCTGCAGCCGTGCATAGGCTTCTCCCTGGGCATCCAGGCTTTCTCATACATCCTCTGAAATTTAGGCAGAGAATGCCAAGCCTCCTTCACTCTTGCACTTTGCTCACCTGCAGGCTTAACACCACATGGAAGCCACCAAGGCTTATAGTTTGCACCCTCTGAAGCCATGGCCTGAGCTCTATCTGGAGCCCTTTGAACCAAGGCTGGAGCTAGAAGCGCCAGGATGCAAGGAACACCCTCCTGGGGGTGGTACAGGGCAGTGGTGCCCCGGCCCTGCTCCAAGTGGAACAGGAATTAAAAGTAATTAAAGAATGTGTAAGCAGAAACTCAGTTGTATGTAAGAAAACCCAATTCCCCCTGAGAAAGAGAAAGAGCTGGAGCCCTTTAAAAATTAACTGCCTGTTTTTCTGTGGCTAGTGAGCCTCTTCTCTCCTCCATTCCCAGGCATTGTGAAGACCCTGTTTCTCTAGCTGTGCAGCTGCAAGGTCACTAGACAGATAAACTCCAGTCGTAAAACATGTTTTTCCTTGAAAAGTAAGAAATGATATAATGCATGTCTCAATTAATTGAATAACTGTCTTTGTTTCTCACTTCTGTAATATGCTTCCCCCTGCACAGATCTCCCCACTCCCCACTACCCCACAAAATGCTTAAAAGGTAACTTAAGTCTTTGTTCAGGACTCAGTCCTCTGAATGTTAATCTGACTGGGCCGGTGCACCTAAATAATAAATATCCTCCTCAACCCCATTGGTCTCTCTGATTCCTTAAAAAATCCCGCTACAGCCTGGGCATGGTGGCTCATGCCTGTAATTCCAGCACTTTGGGAGGCCGAGGCGGGCAGATCACGAGGTCAGGAGATTGAGACCATCCTGGCTAAGACAGTGAAAACCCGTCTCTACTAAAAATACAAAAAATTAGCCAGGCATGGTGGCAGGCACCTGTAGTCCCAACTACTCAGGAGGCTGAGGCTGGAGAGTGGCGTGAACCCGGGAGGCGGAGCTTGCAGTGAGCTGAGATTGTGCCACTGCACTCCAGCCTGGGCGACAGAGTGGGACTCCATTTCAAAATAAATAAATAAATAAATAAATAAATTTTAAAAATCCCACTACACAAGAAACCATTCTTTCATCCTAGACCTCTAGGTCTGTGCTGGGATGAGCTGCTGCAAAGATTTCTGAAATGCTTTCAAGGCCTTTTGTGAATTGTCTTGGCTATCAGCACCTAGCTTTTTTTCAGTTATGTAAATGTCTCTAATAAGTGATTGCTCCACAGACTGTTTAGATTCTTCCCCTGAAAACGCTTTATCTTCCTTTGCCAAATGGGCAGGCTGCAAATTTTCTATGCTTGTATGGTCTGCTTCCCATTTAATTGTAAATTCCAACTTTAAGTCATTTTTTGCTCCTGCATCTGAGTGTTCAAACTTCCTCAGATCCCTAGTACATGAACAGACTGCAGCCAAGTTCTCTGCAAAGGCATAACAGGCATGACCTTTATTCCAAGTCCCAGTAAGTTCCTCATTTCCACCTGAGACCGCATCAGCCTATCCTTCACTGTCCATATCACTATCAGCATTTTGGTCACAACCATGTAACTAGTCTCTAAGAAATTCAGAACTTTCCTTCATCTTCCTGTATTCTGAGCCCTCCAAACTCTTCCAACTCCTGCCCATTACCTAGTTCCAAAGTCACTTCCACATTTTCAAGTATCTTTATAGCAATGCCCCATGTCTCAGTACCAACTTTCTGTATTAGGCCATTCTTGCATTGCTATAAAGAAGTACCTGAGACTGGGTAATTTATAAAGAAAAGAGGTTTGAAAAGAGGTTTGTATAGCTGCAGGCTGTACAAGCATGGTTCTGGCATCTGCCTAGCTTCTGGTGAGGCCTCAGGAGGCTTTTATTCATGGCAGAAGATGAAGAAGGAGCAGGCAGGCACATCACCTGGCAAGGCAGGGGAAGCACCGCACACTTTTAAACAAATAGATCTTGCAAGAATTCGCTCACTGTCACAAGGACAGCACCAGGGAGATGATGCTAGACCATTCCTGAGAAATCCACCCCCATGATCCAATCACCTCCCTGCAGACCTACCACCAACATTGGGGATATCACAATTCCAAATGAGATTTAGAGGGAACAACATCTGAGGTATCTCATGCCTCATGTTATGACTTGGTATAATTTCCATAAGATTACACTGACTTTACACGTCATGTTGCAGTTTTTGCTAGCTCTTCTGTAGTAAGAAAATGGGATTCATCAGCAATGCCTTCTAGGTCTGGCTCTGTTTTCCCATGCAGACTTTTCCCTGAGCTCTGCTTGTAAGTCTTGCTAGAATCTCACCCTGGGCAGCAACCTCCAGTCTGAGATTGCCCTTGACAGTGGCTGAGGTTTGCATTGTTGGGATTAGAAAAAACAAAGGGAAGACAGACCAAAACAGATTTAAATACAGATCCCATTTGTTGAAGTTTTAAGCAATTTTAAATGTTTATTTTCACCAGCTGCCCACTCCCGTTGTACTCTCCTCACCCAAAAAACGTGACTTGATATTCTAGTAAAAAGCCAAATTGTGCTTTAGAGAAACCCACTTGTTAGTTCTTTAAATCCATATAATTTTGCCAAAGTGAATTTTTCTTAATATGCTCTGGCGGGATCAGAAAACTAATTATTTATACCAGAGTCACTTAACCTTTGCTTCTGGTCATTTGCATGTAAATTATTTTTATATGTATAAAATTTGCTTATTCATGAAAGCTCTTACTATGTATATTTTTTGTTTTTGTGGTATATTAACATATTCTAGTTTTGTCTTGAATTCCTTAAGACTTTGAGGTAAAGAACTCTACTGCAATGAGTTTCCAAATCAAAGTGGGAAAGAGGAAGATTAGGTTAAGCATTAGGTCATCAGGTATGTAGGACAGCTAATTCCATTATCAGAATGGTAGTGATAGCCAGTTTGCATTTTGCATATTAGTTGTAACAAAAATATTCAGCATATTAGTGACAAAACCAAAGTTATTGTGAATCAGTTTATAATTTATTTTTTGAGATAGGGTCTTACTCTGTCACCCAAACTCAAGTGCAGAGGTGTGATCTTGGCTCACTGCAGCCTCAACCACCTGGGCTCGAGATCCTCCCAGCCCAGCCTCCTTAGTACAGGTGAGTGCCACCACACCCAGCTATTTTTTCTCTAGTTTTTGTAGAGATTGGGTCTCACTGTGTTGCCCAGGCTGTTCTCAAACTCCTGGGCTCAAGCAATCCTTTTGCCTCAACCTCCCAAATGGTGCTGTGATTATAGGTTTGAGCCACTGCACCTGGCCAGTTTATAATGTTAATGGCTTTTGGAGCAGGAACCAGTGGCTGCTGCTTCTTGTCTGCAAGATGAGGAGTCTCCTCTCCCCAGAAGTGAGGCATCTTCTACCACAAGGGAGGCTTTGCCCAAACAGTCACTGAAAGGCTGAGACTGGGGAGAGAACAAAACAGGAGTGAATATGTCCCTGGAACCTAACTGCTCCCCAATTCAATTCTACTGCCGACATTCAGAAAGAAGGGGACATTCAGCTGAGGAACAGGAGTGCACTGGCTGTTAAAATCTCAGATTGTTACAACAGTTTTGCCTCATTTTCCCTACATAATTTTTAAACAATTGTGCTAAGGTGATTTTCTAAACTTTGGGTAATATCTGTGAATTAGTAAATGTTCTTTAAAAGATGGGATAATATTTTTATTTTGCTTAATTATATGTGTTTTTAAACTAATTTTGTGGGAAAAATAATTTCTTTCCTTCCCTGTTATACCAAATACAGCCTTTAGCCCAAGACACAAGTAATTCCAGGAAAACTGGAATTTAAGTTCAATATGTTGCACTAAGTACACTTGAAAGTGCATACATTTTTATTTTAATTTAAAAAAAAATTTGCTTTACACCTAGAAAAATCAGCAGACCAGACCTTCCTGGATACGCCTTCTGCTGCACTCATCCTCTTGAATGCCCAGCTCCAGGGAGGTCCATCCGCAGGCCTGATGGCTGTCCCCATCTCTTCATCTCTGGTAACATTTTGGCTTGATTTGCAGCTCATACAGTTAAGCCTTTGTAGCCCTGGGAAATTTCTACTAAACAGAAAAGTGGTTTTGTGAAGGTCAAGTTTTTTCAGTTTTGATGATGGAAAAACCAAATTCTGCCAAAGTATTTAGATAGCTTTATTCTAAGCCAATGTGAGTGACCATGGCCTAGGGTTACACAGTCTTAAGAGCTCCTGAGAGAGTGAGCCCAAGGTGGTCAGCTTACAATTTGATTTTATACATTTCATAGAGACACAAATTGTAAATTAAATCGTAAATTGATAAGTGGAAGGTATACATTGGTTCATCCTGAAAAGGGAAGACATCTCAACGTGGGGGCTTACAAGTCATAGGTGAGTTTTAGGAATTCTTTAGTTGACAGTTGGTCAAGAGAGTTAAACTATTTTGTAAAGACATGAAGTCAGTAGAAAGGAACACTTGAGTTAAGGTAAGGGGGTCTGCCATCTGTTATGTGATGCTATCGCAGGGTCAGGTTGGAAAATAAGCCACATTATACCAGGTTAATTGAAAAAAAAGTCATGAGATTTTATGGTTTGTAGAGTGTGAATCTCCAGGCCCCTTAGACAGGATTTTGGGCAGGAGAATAAAAGGTCAGAGTTGAGGCCTCAGTCCCCACTGTTGGCCAAAGATCGTTTTATGGAATGTGTGTGAAGGCCAACAACCAGCAGGAAGTCCCACAATGCTAGGAAGTCTCATTCCCAGGGTTGTTTATTTGGTCATCTGTCATTGGTGATGATAGTGTCAATATTAGTGAGTTCAGATCATAGAGGAAGGACACAATCTGACATGATTTAATAGCCAATTGTTTAATGGTGAGAGGGAGTTAACCTAGGGTTCAATCTGCAAAGCCATCCTGGATCAGGTCTATCCTGCAATTTATTATGATCTGGGTCTTTGATTGCATCTTTTTCTTTTCCTACAATAGGCATGACACTGACAAGAGACATATAACGATAAAATAGCAATACATGTATAAAAATAGTGAAGATTGGGCATACAAGAAAGTTATAGATAGAATCAGAGGACAGTAAACAACACAACCCGCCAAAAAAGTCCCCACATGCATCATCATATTCTTTAATCAAACTTACCACATGCGTAGCTTCCTTGTCAATAGACTTTTGAAGTTTATGATCAATCTTATTTGAGGATTGTAGGACCAACACCAAATCAGAGTGCAGTAAGTTTAATTTCTCTTCTGGCCAACTGGTCTCAATAAGGATAACATCCTGAGGGGGTGTAATAGGCCATCCTTGCCCTGCTGTAAAGAAAATCCATGAGATTGGGTAATGTATAAGAAAAGAGGCTGTAATCCCAGCACTTTGAGAGCCCAAAGCTGTCGAATCATGAAGTCAGGAGTTCAAGACTAGCCTGGCCAACATGGTGAAACCCCATCTCTATTAAAAATACAAAAAATTAGCTGGGTGTAGTGGCAGATGCCTGTAATCCCAAGCTACTTGGGAGGCAGAGGCAGGAGAAACACTTGAACCCAGGAGGCAGAGGTTTCAGTGAGCCAAGATCATACCACTTACTGCACTCCAGCCCACGCAACAGAGTGAGACTGTGTCAAAAAAGAAAGAAAGAAAGAAAGAAGGAAAGAAAGAAAGAGAAAGAAAGAAAGAGAAACAGAGAGAGAGAGAAAGAAAGAAAAAGAAAAAGAAAAAAAGAGAGTTAATTGGCTTATGGTTCTGCAGGCTGTATAGGAAGCATAATGCCGGCATCCACTTCTGGGGAGGTCTCAGAAAGCTCACAACTGTGGCAGAAGGCAAAGCAGGAGCAGGCATGTCACATGGTGAAAGCAGGAGCAAGTTTATTTTTTTGGCGGGGGAGGGGGTGCCATGTACCTGTAAATGTCCAGATCTCATGAGAACTCAGAGCAAGAGCTCACTCCTCACCAAGGGGATGGCCCAGGCCATTCATGAGGAATCACCCCCATGATCCAAACACCTCCCACTAGGCCCCACCTCCAGAACTAGAGATCACATTTCAACATGAGATTTGGGCAGGGACAGATATTCAAACTATATCAGGATGGTATGTGTTAGGCCATTCTTGCCTTGCTATAAATAAATACCTTAGACTGGGTAAATATAAAGAAAATATGTTTAATGGGTTCACAAGCTTTCATGCAAGCTGTACAAGCATGGTGCTATCATCCATTCAGCTTCTGGGGAGGCCTCACGGAGCCTTTACTCTTGGCCAAAGGTAAAAAGTGGGAGCTTGCACAACACATGGCAAAGCAGAAGCAAGAGAGAGAGTTGCGGGGTAGGTGCAACATCCTTAAACAGCAAGATCTCATGAGTACTCACTATTGCAAGGATAGCACCAAGCTATGAGGTATCTGTCCCCCTGGCCCAAATGCCTCCCATTAGGTCCCACCTCCAGTGTTGGGAATTAAAATTGCATGAGATTTGGCAGGGACAAACATCCAAACTATATAATTTCACCCCAGGACAAGCCCCAGATCTCATGTTTTTCTCACATTGCAAAATACCATCATGCCTTCCCAATAGTCCTCCAAGGCCTTAACTCATTCCAGCATTAACTCAAAAGTCCCAAGTCCAAGTTCTCATCTGAGGCAAGGCAAGTCTCTTCCACCTATGAGCCTGTAAAATCAAAAACAAGTTATTTACTTCAAGACACAATTGTGATACAGGCATTGTGTAAACATTCTTATCCCCAAAGGGGTAAATTGGCCAAAAGAAAGAGGTTACAGGCCCTACATGAGTTGGAAACTTACCAGGGCAGTTGTTAAATCCTAAAGCTCAAAAATAATCTCCTTTGACTATGTGTTCCACATCCAGGGTACACTGGTGCAGGGGGTAGGCTCCCAAGGTCTTGGGCAAACTCTGTCCCTGCATCTCTGCAGGGTACAGCCCCCACAGCTGCTTTCAGGGGTTGGGGTTAAGTGCCTACAATTTTTGCAGGCACAGAGTGCAAGATGCCAGTGGGTCCACTATTCTGGAATCTGGAAGATGATGGTCCATTCTTACAGCTCCTCTAGAAAGTACCCCATTGAAAACTCTGTGTGGGGGTCCAACCCCACATTTCCCCTTGGAACTGCCCTAGGAGAGGTTCTCTGTGATGGCTCCACCCCTGCAACAGGCTTCTGCCTAGACACCCAGGCTTTCTCATAAGTCCTCTGAAATATAGGCAGAGAATACCAAGCTGTCACTCTTGCACTCCGCATGCCCATAGGCTTAACACCACATGGAAGTTGCTGAGGCTTATAGCTTGCGCCCTCTGAAGCAGTAGTCTGAGCTGTATCGGGGGTTGTCTGAGTTGAGACTGCCACTGAAGTGGTCAGGATGTGGGGAGCAGTGTCCTGAGGCTGTGCTGAGCAGTAAAGTCCTGGCCCTCAAAAGCATTCTTTCCTCTTAGGCCTCAAGGTCTGTGATGTGATGGACTGCCATGGAGATCTCTGGAATGCATGCAAGGCCTTTTCCCCATTGTCTTGGCTATCAGCATCTGGCTTTTGTTTTAATTATGGAACTCTCTCTAGCAAGTGTTTTCTCCACAGCCTGCTCGAATTCTTCTCCCGGAAAAAGCTTTTTCTTTCTTTGTCACATGGCCAGACTGCAAATTTTCCAATTTGTCTGCTTCCTGTTTAAACATAAATTCCAACTTTAAATCATTTCTTTGTTCCTGGATCTGAGTATGGAAGCAGTGAGGCCACACCTTGAATGCTTTCCTGCTTAAAAATTTCTTCCATCAGACACCCTAAATCATCATTCTTAAGTTTGAACTCCCACAAATTCCTAGGGCATGAACAGAATGCAGCCATTTAACCAGTCTCTGAGAAATTTCAAACTTTTCCTCATCTTTCTGTTTTCTTCTGAGCCCTCCAAACTCTTCCAACCTCTGCCTGTTACTCCCTTCCAAAGTCACTTCCACATTTTCATGTATCTTTATAGCAAAATACCACTCTTCAGTACCAATTTTCTGTGTTAGACCATTCTTTTATTGCTGTAAAGAAATACCTGAGGCTTTGTAATTTATAAAGAAAAAATGTTTAATTGGTTCACCATTCTACAGGCTGTACAAATGTGCTGCTGGTATCTGCTCGGCTTTCGGGCAGAAGCTTGCACATCACAAGGCAAAAGTGGGAGGAAAAGAAAGTGGTAGGGAGGTGCCACACCCTAAAACAACCAGATCTCACAAGTACTCACTCACTATTGCAAGGACAGGACAGATTCATGAGAGATCTGCCCCCATGACAAAAGCACCTCCCACCAGACCCCACCTCCAACACTGAGGATTATATTTCAACATGAGATTTGGACAGGAACAAATATCCAAATTATATCAGGATATAAATCACATTCAAGAAGCATATGATCTTCAATGTCTAAATTGTCATAGGACTTGTTTACAGTTGACAAATCTATTTTTCCCACCTCTCTTTTGTTGCACCATCTGTTGGTATTTGGGAGAGAACAAGAGGTTTCATATATGAGGAGCCATATAATTCTAGTGTCATTTTGTCATCCCTCACAACAAAAACATCCCTTTCTCAAATGCCAAATATCATGTCCCATCAGGGTGGATATTAGAAGCCAAATTTGGGAGAAATTGGGGTTCCAAGTGGTTTGAAGTCATAACCATTCTCCTTTTCTATTCTCACAAACTCAGAGGGAAATAGGACACCACGTGTTTTTCTTAGCCAAAACAGCCCACCAGCTTCCCATAGGAGTATCCTTGTGTTATTCACAATGGCCCCAATGCCTGCCTCATCCAACTTTGAGGCCTGTTCTTTAAGAATAGTGGTCTGAGGTCACATTTACCATCTAAAACCCATATAAATTTTTGGGACCATATACCTTCCATGGGTGTTTGCATGGTGCCTCGGCAATGAGGACTGCAAGCCATCGCTTTATAGCCACCTCAGATTCCATTTGTAATAACATGGATGTGAAACCTTGGGTGAGAGCACACACCCATTCCCAACTTTGGGTTTGGAGGTATGTTGTCATGATTTGTCTGGTTTCTTCTATCCATTTGATGATTGCGGCATCATCTTTCAGGGCAGCTTCCTGTCTCTTTCCCTCTTCTTAGAAAAGCATTCCCCCATGTGGCCTATTTTTGAAAGGGAATTTTTCTCAGAGTAATGTCTCCCTTCATTAGCCACAAATTCAGCACTTACCCCAGCTCCAATTCATTCAATGATGTCATGTTTTAGCCTTTTGGATGGCCAAGTTTGAGGTATCCATCAGGAATGCTGTTGCTATTGTATCCTGATGGCATCAGTGTAATTTGAATAAATGAAGTCAACCCAGAATCATAGGGTATCCCAAATGATTGTCAGGAGAGTGGAGATTACATCTAAGTATGCCCTTGTCTGGGTAATTACCAGAGGTGCCTAGCAGAGGTGCCCTGGCATTAGGGTAGAATTTGTACTGTCAGAGACTTCTAACCACCAACTGACTCCCATAATAGTACTTTAAGGGCAGTGTCACTGTGTCTGGTGCTAGATAGGGCATCCAGCCACAGGCACAGGGCTGGTGGTCATTTGATCAGGCTATGCTGCAGCAGTTTACACAGAAGGCAGCCAGGTTTCTTCTGTCATACCCAGGCAATTGTCTAAGCTTGTCATCACCAATATCTGTTGTTATATGATGTTCTATCTTTGTTAAGTAAATATTCCTGCAGGGCATTATATTTGGTAAGAACCTTATAATAGAGACACCCTGAAAAGGGAGGGCCCTCAGGGAATGTATAGGGTTGAACTGTTCCATTTAGTAGCCTTTCTTTCATCCTGATATATGCCATGCAAAAAAAAAGTGAGCTCTATCTGCAGGAAAATTGGTGAGGTTTGCAGGGAACTGGGAGAAGTCTTTAGGTTTGAAGAGAAAAGGAGTATGAGATAGGCAGATAAAAGAGATTATGGGAATGAGAATGATCAGGTAAAACATTATTTTCTGCTTTTTAACAAGGGAATTAATAGCCACACCCATTTAGAAAGATATACCAAGGGAGATTCCATAGATCTCAAATAACCTCTCAGGGGTCTTGGTTAAAACATTCGGGGTTTTCAACAAAATATTCTATAGCAAGGAAAGCAAGCATGAGAGTTATTGCAGGGTTCATGAGGACAGGCATGAATTCTCTGGAAGAATGTCTGCTTTGGTTGTTGCTCTGGAGACCAGCTGAACCTCAGCTGTTTTCTAAAATCACAAGTGGGTGTCAGAGACCGGCTCAGAAGTCCAGGTGTAGTCAGAAATGTGGTTGGGTGCCCATGATTGGTGTGAGATGTAAATCCAAGGAGCAATTCCCATTAGTTTTGCAGCACAAGAGTTAGTTGCAAACACCTGGTAAGGTCCTTTCCAGCGAGGCTATAGGAAGTCTTTCAGTTGATGTCTTTCCAGTACACAAAGTCAACTGGGTGTGATCTGAGATCCTTGGAGTCCTTGGCTCCCAGGAGCTCATTGTGGAAAGGTTCTGTTACCAACTTTGTGTTTTTTTAAGTTTTAAGAAATCCTTGGCTATAATGCAGTATTTTTTCCCTTGGGTAAAGCTGGCTCATGTAAGCCCTTGTCCAGCCTCATAGGTCTTCCTGTTATTATTTCCTAAGGTGATAAACAATATTTTGCAAATGGAGTGGATCTCAGATTAAGCAAGACCAGTGGGAGGACTTTTGGCCAAGGGAGCTTAAAAGCCTCTGTTAACTTAGCTAATTGAGTTTTTATTGTGCCACAGAATTGGGGATGATAGGCACAAAGGAAATCTTGTATTATTGGCTAGATTTTGCAAATGGATTGAACAACTTGTCCAGTAAAATGAGTCCCATGATCACTGTGTAGTTCAGAAGGGATTTTCCAAACCAGAATTATTCTCTCTGGTGGTGTTTTGCCTACTGCTAAGGCAATAGCCCTCCAACTAGGAAATGTTTCTACCCAGTGAAGAAACATACAAACCAAGACCAACACACATTGATAACTTGGAGACGGTGGCATCTGGGTGAAACCCAATTGCTGTACTTCAAAGGGTCTTGTTGGCAAAAGACAGTGACCTTGGGAGTCATGTAAGGGCTTTCCAGGGTTATGCTTTGGGCATATAGTACCCATATACAGAACATACCTTTTGGGCTACAATGGGGTATGGTTTCCAGAAGTATCTCCCCATCATATCATTTTCTCAGGGTCCAGTGAACCTTTTCATGAAAAAATTGAAGGAGAGGGAATTGTGCACCTTTGGGAACCATGTGGTTTTTGTTAGGGCCTAGTCACAATTCTCTACTTGGGTTAAACATGCCTCCCTTTTGCTGCCAGATTTTTTTCTCCTGAGGAATTTTTGCCCACTGGTATTGTAAAAGAATGTTAGTGAGGGTACTAGCAGGATGGAGGGTGCATGCTTATGTAAGACAGGCCATCATCCCTAAGGCAGCATTCTTTGCTGCAGTGTCAGCTAGATTATTTCTTTTTGTTTCTTCAGTATTATTTGTTTTGGTGTCCAGGGATTTTTACCATTGTGAGCTGCTTTGGCGTTTGAACTGTTTCTAATGGTTCCAAGACTCAGTACATGTTTCATGTAGGTTACCCAGGTGAAATGAGAAAGCCTTCTGTTTCTGTAGCACGTGGAAATCACGGGCTACTCCAAAAGCGTATGGGCTATCAGTGTATATATTTGCCGCCCTTCCTTCAACCAATTGGCAAGCTCAAGTTAATACTATTAGTTCAGCCATCTGGACTGATTTTACTCCTTGGAGTTAGTGCTTTTGATTACGTCTACTGTGAAAGTGATGGCATATCCTGCTCACTTATGCCCCGATTGTCTTAATTTAAAAATCTGTGAACCAAATTAATTCAGTATTCTCCACAGAAGTTTCGTGTAAATCTTCCCTAGGGGAGAGTAAGATATCTGTTTTAGAGAGCAGCTGTGCTCTTCTTGTTGTTCATCTGAAAAAATGGAGCAGGTTAAGAGTGTTACAGCACTTCAAAGTGATGTTAGGGACAGAAAGCAGGAATGCCTCATAAGAGGCGAGGTGGCTGACCAAACAGGGTTCAATGTGGTGAGAGCTTAGGAGAGATTCCACAGTTGTAGGGGGTGCAGATGATTAGTGGGGACCGTAGAACAAATTTTTCAACATCCTTAGATAAGAAGCCTGCATGACCCTCATGCAAGGGGGCATCCTCTTGATACCAGACCTAATTGTTGGCTGAAATAAGCAATTGGCCTATGATTGTTACCATGTTTTTGAGTCAATACTCTTAGAGCATTTCCATTAATTGTGTGTACAGAAATAGAAAACGGAAGGCTGTAGCTGGGATACTTAAGGCCAGCACTCGGGTGGGAGCCTTCCTTAGATACTCTATGTGTTGTGTTCCCCTTTCTTCCCCGTAGATTTGGCCTAGTGGGTCTGTTTTCATTTTTTATGAAATGGCTGAGCCATGAATGAGTAATCCCAAATCCAACTTCCACAATGGGTTGTTAACCCTAAGAACCCTCTTAATTGTCTTTTTGTTTTGGACACGGGAAATGTCAACAACAGAGGCTCCATCAGGGCTTATTAGTAGCCCGCTCCTGGAAATCACAAGTCCCAAATATTTAACTTGAGAGAGAGAAAATTGCAATTTATCTCTGGACAATCTTTGTCCCTTAAAGCAAGCTGTTGTGACAAGTGGACAGTGTCTTCTCTGTGTGTTGTCAAGGAGGGTGAAAGTAACAAGTCATCCACATATTGACTAGGATAGTTCCACTAGAAAATTTGGTATCATATAAATGTCTTTAATATTTGAGAAAAGTAAGTAGGACACTTGGAATATCTTGAAGCAAGATTGTCCATGTGTATTGGTGATTTTCTCAAGCAAAGGCAAAAAGATATTGACTTCTGCTCTACAGGTAAGCTGGAGAAAGCATCACATATGCCAGTGGCAGAGAAGTGGCTGGCAGTGATAGGAACATTGGACAGCAAGGTGTGGGGGTTAGAAACAGCAGGATTTCTAGGAATTATTAGTGTATTTATATAGCTCTTAGGTCCTGAACGAATCTCCAGCTTTTTCCATTTGGCTTTTTAACCGGGAGGATTGGTGTACTGCCAGGACTGGTTCAAGTTCTTTGTTTAAATAGTCCTAAGTGAATGGCTTGATTCCCAGTAAGGCTTCAGGTCTAAAGGGATATTGCTTAATGTTTGGCAGAGGTTTAAGTTTATCTGTGGTTATCTCTGTGGGTACTGCTGACTTAATTCTCCTGATATCCATGGAAGAAATTGCCCATAAAGAATGTGGTACATTGGATAAGACTCTAATTCCCCCTGTTCAAATTCTTTATTGACTTTGGCAAGCATAATACCACACATGAGCTTTTGTAAGTCTTCTGTGTTTCCCAAGTTGAGAATCATATTTTCCTTCTGCGAAAATGACATGTGGGCATTTTGGGTATCTGGGAAATCCTGTGCCAGCAGATATATGGGCGCACTCTCTACTACAAAAAAAGATGCCCTATTAGTTCTAATTGAAATAGAAGAAGATTAGATGGAAAAGCTATAACTCAGGAGTTCAAAATCTCTACCATTTGAACTTCTATATGACCCCGGGGAGAGTGTTTTTAAACAAGGTAGGGTTGAGGACCGACAGTGTAGCTGCCGTTGTCTATAAGGGCTCTAGTATTCTCCCTATTTGTGGATATTTCTACTTCTCCTTGTTTGTTAAAAGTAGAGGGAAAACCCTCTCTATTCCCTCAGAGCATCTTCATTCTAATTTTTCAGTTATTTTGGTGTCTTCCTCTGGAGTCTTCTCCTCCCGTTGTGCAAGCACCTGTTTGTGTTTCATGCAATCCTTTCTAAGATGTCCTGTCTTCTTGCAATAGTGGCAAATTGCTTTTTTTTTTGTCTTTTTGTGATCTCTGTGAGGAACAGAAAATGGAACCCTTATAACTTTCCTACTTTGTTACTAAGTTGTTTTTCTTGTGAACTCACGACCTTAAAGGATGTTTCCTTTTCCTTCTCAGTGATCATTTGTGACAACTGGTCAGCTGTGGGGACTTGATGACTAGTGGGCAAAGAAGCCCCAGCCACATTATTTCACTTTATTGAAGTCACTAACTCATCAGCTAAGCCTTGTACAAATCTAGAATTTAGTAACCCATCACTTCCACCATGCTCAAAGTTTTCTGAAGGGTCCTTGAATGTTTGAATGTTTTTTCAAACATGATGTAAAAATCAAGTACAGTTTGAGCTGGGCATACATTACATTATTGTACCTTTGCCCAGTCTAGCAACAAATATTTATTGCTTTTTTTTTAAGACAGGATCTTGCTTTGTCACCTCAGCTGGGGTGCAGCGGTGCCATCCCGCCTCACTGCAGTTTCAACCACCCAGGCTCAAGCTATCCTCCCACCTCAGCCCCCCAAGTAGTTGGGACCACAGGTACGTGTCACCATGCTTGGCTAATTTTTAAAATCTTTTGTAGAGATGAGGTCCCACTAGGTTGCCCAGGCTCACCTGGAACTCCTGAGCTCAAGCAATCCTCCTGCCTCAGCCTCCCAGAGCACTGAGATTACAGACATGTCAAGCAGCTTTTCTAATATGAAAGTTATTATTGAAAAAAATAAAATAAAAATCATTCCAGTGGACATTTTTGAGCCCGTCCTATCACATTTCTTAGGAAGAAAATATCCAGGGCTGTGGAATGTTCCTTTTAACCCACAGCCTCAAACATACCCACCCTGGACCACTGGATACAATTTTCTCTCATTGGGTACACAGTAGTTCTGCTCTAATGGCCGAAACTTCTCAGTAGGTGAGGCAGTACGAGCTTTGCCGCTTACCTACTGTGTGATTTTTGGCAAGATTCTTCCCTTAGTTGGGCACCAGTTTTTTCTTCTTTATAAATTCAAGAGTTAGAATCAATGATCTGCAAGGTCTTTTCTGGATGTAGTAAAAAGGAGACATTTAGAACCAGAAAACCCCAGGGGTAGATTTCAGCATGTGCGCATTACTTCCCAGGAAAATATTCTTTATTATTCTCCTGTGTAGATGCCTCCAGCCACATAATAAGCACCCTTCAGCCTAGCTTGGCTCCACATCTCACTCCAGTCGTGGTGTCGGACTGGGCACAGAGCAGGTGCTTAGTGAATTAGCTTGTCTCCATCCCCTAAAAAACAGTTCCACATATTCTAGGTTTGCTCATCAGTGGACCCTCCTGATGGGTGGGAATCTGGAGCACAAGGCTGGTTTTAACTACTGGAGGACTGGAGCACACACAGTGATCTTTTTTCTGATGTAGTTGGTACAGTGCTTACTTGTAATAATTCACAATTCACCAAGCAGAGCGGGTCTGGGCACCTTGAAGGCAGACATGCCAGCGGCTGAGGGGAACATGACAATCAAGTCCTCTCCATCTGGGATCTTGGTCCAGAAGGCCAATCTCCTGGCAGCCCACGCAGCACGTTCGAGAAATCTCACTTGTGGCGGGTTACCAAGCTGTTGCCACACAGCCTCTGGAAAGAGATCTGATAATACCCAGGACTTCAGAAGAGCTGTGCGACCTTGGCCAAGTCCCTTCCTTCTTCAGGAACTTTGCAGTGGGCCTAAGTGCCTCCTCTCAGGACTGTTATGGGGACAGTCATGCAATCTGGACAACATTCACCTTTAAATGTTTATTGATCTTTTGTGACATGCACGTGGGTTCCCAGTAGCAAGAAACTCAAGGGTCGCAGGCCGGTTTCTGCTAATTTCTTTAATTCCAAGACAGTCTCAAATATTTTATTAACTTCCTGGAGGGAGGCTTATCATTCTCTCTTTTGGATGATTCTAAGTACCAGCTAAAATACAGCTGTCATTCATTTTCCTTGATTTGGGAGCCTAATTTCTTTAATTTAGTATGCAAGAAAACCAATTTGGAAATATCAACCGTTTTGGAAACCTTAGACCTAGGTCATACTTAGTAAGATCTTCCCATTTATATAAATGCTTGCAAGTAGTAGTGCCATAATTACCAAACATAAAGCCAACTGAGATGCCCAAAGGGGGCCAGCCGCTCTCCTTGCTTTTCCTCCCTTTTAGATGATTTATTTCCCACTTTTCTTAAAAAGGAAGAACAAAACTGTGCCCTAGGGTTTAGTGTATCAGTACAGAGTGTGCCGATTGTGGTCAGGAGTCCATAGCATTTCACCATTGAGTTGTTTCCGCCCTCTTATGTGTCTCTCTTCAGGGGTATATTATCTCCAAGAGGGCATAAAACACTGAGTAAACAGCTCTTATATGTGTTTCCTGGATGAGTCTTTTAATTAATTTTGTTAAGGGATTTCCTCTAGGGCCACTGCACATCATGCGGAGTCACTCCCAGACACTCCCAATTGGCCCCTTGTCACCCAGGGGCACATTTCAGCTATTTGTAAAACCTGATCACTATAAAGGAATGTCTAATGACTTGTGGGGGCCAAGGCCCTTGTTATGGGGATGAAGGCTCTTAGGTGGTAGCCCTCCAAGAGAATAGATGGTGAATGTCTCTTTTCGGACTTTAAAGGTGTCAGACTCTCAGTTAATCTCTCCTAGATCCAGGAAAGGCCTAGAAAAGGAAGGCTTGACTGCATTAACGGAGATTCTGTACATGTGCAAAATTTCCTCCACAAAAGAAATCCTTGCAGGGCCATTTAAATGTGTTGGCCCTGTGACAGCCATTTCAAAATATGTCAAAAAGTATATTTTGGGGTGAAATATTTTCATTTTCCTTCAGAGTCTGCTGTCATAAGATGCTATACCAGAGTCAGGTTGGAAAGTAAGCCACATTATACAGGGTTAACTTAAAAAAAAAAAAACTGTCTAACAAGATTTTATGGTTTATAGAACATGATTCCCTGGACACATTAGATAGAAATCTGGGCAAGAGAAGAAAAAAAGTCAGAGTTTAATCCTCACTCCTAAGTTATGTAAACCAAAAATAAAATTCTGAAGATGCCCTAATAATCTGAATGGACTCCTCCTCTGGACCAGGGCATTCCAAAGTTAACCTGAAAATTGGTTTGGGCCATGACGGGAGGGGAGGTTTGGATATGCCTCTTTCTGCCCTCCTCCCATTCAGAATTCAGGAAA
This sequence comes from Hoolock leuconedys, assembly GCA_023748175.1. Taxonomy (NCBI): domain Eukaryota; kingdom Metazoa; phylum Chordata; class Mammalia; order Primates; family Hylobatidae; genus Hoolock; species Hoolock leuconedys. Next base: position 53,614 of record JAKGGE010001187.1, on the reverse strand, counting down.
AGCCAACCAGGATTAACATCAACACAGATTTTCAGTCTGATAAGAAACCCTTTACGATCTATTCTCTCTGAAGCCTGCTATCTGGAGACTTGATCTGCATAATAAAACTTTAGTCTCCACAACCTCTTTTCTTGCCCCAGACATTCCTTTCTGTTGATAATAACTCTTTCAACCAATTGCCAATCAGGGTGTGTTTAAATCTACCTATGACCTGGGAGATCCCACTTTGCACCCTGAGATCAAACCAGTGCAAATCTTATATGTATTGATTTGTCAATGAAAAGAGTCAAACTCAGCCAGGCATGGTGGCTTATGCCTGTAATCCCAGCACTTTGGGAGGCTGAGGTGGGTAGATCACCTGAGGTCAGGAGTTCGACACCAGCCTGGCCAACATGGTGAAACCCCATCTCTACTAAAATACAAAAATTAGCCTGGCATAGTGGTGGGCACCTGTAATCTTAGCTACTGCAGAGACTGAGGCAGGAGAATGGCTTGAACCCAGGAGGTGGGTGTTACAGTGACCTGAGATTGTGCCATTGCACTCCAGCCTGGGCAACATAGCAAGACTCCATCTCAAAAAAAAAAAAACTGTCCAAATCTGTACAATATTTGAAGAGATTTGTTCTGAGTCAAATATGAGTGACCCTGGTCCATGACACAGTCCTCAGAAGACCCTGAGAACATGTGCCCAAGGTGGTCGGGGTGCATCTTAGTTTTGTACATTTTAGGGAGATATGAGACTTCAGTCAAACACATTTTAAAAAAATACATTGGTTTTGTCCAGAAAGCCAGAACCACTGAAAGCAGGGGTTTCCAGGTTATAGGTAGATTTAAAATTTTTCTGATTGACAATTGGTTGAAAGAGTTATCAGTAGAAAGGAATGTCTGCGTTGTGACAAGAGGTTGTGGATGCCAAGTTTCTGTCATGCAGATGAAGCCTTCACGTAGCAGGCTTCCAAGATAACAGATTATAAATAGTTCTTATCAGACTTAAGTTCTGTGGAGATGTAAAACGAGGCATATCTGACCTCCACTTCCAAAAACATCTGAGACAGGTCTCAGTTAATTGAGAAAGTTTAAGGACATGCCCATGACACTGCCTCAGGAGGTCCTGACAACATGTGCCCAAGGTGGTCAGGATACAGCTTGATTTTATATATTTTAGGGAGAAAATACACCAGCCTGTAAACAAAAAGTTAAATTCTAAGGTCCCCCAACCATCTGAATGGGCTTTCTTCTAGGCCAGGACACTCTAAAATTGAAGAACCCAAACATTCCTTTCTATTGATAATACTTTCAGCCAGTTGAGCCCATTCAGACCACAGCAAGGTGCCAGGCCAGGCAAGGGCTGACTTGAGATATCTGCCAGATGAGCCACTGGCAAGAGGTGCAGCTCCCTGGTGAGGGAGAAATCCCAGGGGCTGGGAGAGGCCCAGAAGGCTCTGAAGGAGTTTTGGTTGGGCTGGCCATCTGCGCAATTAGCGTGACGAGCTTTGACATGGCCTTGCATGGACGGATCGGGCAGGACACCCCAGCTCAGGAGGATGGCAGGAGTGATGGCACAGGGGAAGGGTGGCATACCCAGGTGACAGCTCCCCACTACCTCCACTCCATGCTGCAGCTCAGGGGCTAGGCCTTCTGCTGCAAATCAGCTCCTCTGTACCAGCCCTGGCCTCATTCCCTTGGTTCCAGGACACCCAGCTGACAAAAGGGACTTGCCTGTACCCCTGCACCTGGTCCTACACCTGGCTCCTGGGTTGTCAGCAGGTGTTTGTTGGGCCAATGAGTGCACAGATGGAAACACAGACAGAAGGACAGATGGAGAGATGGTGGGTGGCCAGACAAAGGAGTAACCTGGTGAGGAATGTGCATTAGGGAATCACAGAAGAGCAGAAATGTTTGAAAATTCCAAGTGGGAAAAGTGAGGAGGTGAAGCAGGGCTGAAGGGCCTCCCTCAGAGCCTTCTCCCACTCTGTGGTGTCCACATCCCCTTGGTTCTCCTTGTGGGAAGCACTCATCTTTTGCCTGGCCTCCTGTGGCTACAGCCCAGCAGGTCCCAGGTGGCACCAGCCAAGATGAAGGTGGCATTAAGGGCTGAAGCCTCCCTCCCCATTAAGGGATGATGAGTAGTGGGTGGGGCCTCAGGAGGAAGAGGGCCACCAACCCTACCTGGCCCCTAACCTGCTGCCTGGGGTAGGCAGGTACCAGAGGCATGGGGCGAGGCATGTTGCAGGTCAAGGACCAGGGCCATCTCCCTGCCTGAGTCCATGGACTGGCTCAGGGGTCTGTCAGATGATTCTAGAGCTGAGGTGGAGGTAAGGGCAGGGGGTTTGTTCCTGGGTTCAAGACCACAGAAGGAAGGGGTAGGGAAGGGGTAGAGAAGGAGGCCAACAAGTGAGGAGGCAAATTACAGTGGCTGGCAGAAGGAGAGAGAAGCCAGGACAGGTGGCTCTGGCCCTGTCCCTGCAGGCAGACCCAGGAAGGAGCTCAGAGACAGGAATCTTGCCAAGCCAGCCTACCCAGCACATCTCTCCCCCATGGAGGTGAGAGAAAACCCTCCAGCTTGGCCCTCACATCTGTGAAAGCCACAGTAATGGGGCTGACATCCTCTGCCCTATGCAAGAGAGGTTTCCCAAGCACTTGCAGCAAGTGAGACTGCACAGGATGGTGAATCCAGAAAGAACACGTTGTTCTCATGCTCTTTGGAAGCACACATTTACATTCTGACAGTTTTGTGGGGGAGATGAGACCAGTGAAAGCCAGGGAACCCTACTCATTAGGGCAACCCTTGGTGGTCTCTGCTTGGAAGCGGGGCTGCAGAGGACCGTAAGATCAACCGCCGGGGCTGTTTGTGATGGCTCAGGCACTGAATTCTCCATGAAGGACCCCATGAATGCACTTCGAAAGGTCAGCTCCATGGGTCTCAGCTGGCTGGGCCCATTTGGGAGTTCTATCTTTGGGGAAGGATGCTTTCCTAGGCTCTGTTGCACGCTGGCCCTAGGCTCAGGCCAGGATCAAAATCAAAGTCACCTTCATGCCCAAGGAGGGCATGGCACTGCCTCTTCAAGGGCCACGGGGTGGGGGCCTTAATTCCATCCTGCAGGATCCCAGGTCAGGAACAAAACCCGGGGCTGCTGCTTCTGGGTCTGAGCCCCAGGTATGGGTCAAGAGGGTCCCAACTTCAAGGATGAGGTTATTCGTGGTAGAAGAAACTGTAAGTCTCTTAGGACAGTCCCTCCATGTAAGCAGGAAGCTGCCCCTTTGCTTCCCAAGACAAAAAGGTATGAGGCTGGTTGTCCAGCACCGACCCACCCTGGGGCTGGAAAGGCTGTGAGGGCACGTCGGCACATTCCCAGTTTGAGGGAGCCAGGTGTACTCCTGGGCCTGGGCATTGGAAGAAAATGCTAGGGTGGGCCTGTGATTAGACCTGAGAGGTTGTTTGTCTCCCATCAGTTGAGCTGGCAATCTGATGACGCCTCTCTTTGGATTCTGGCCTTCAGCCCCTTCAGGCCATGGTGATAGGGGTCTACCAGGAGAATCCGAGTGTGGCTGTCATCCAAGCCTCTGTGTAGCACTGCTCCTCCCGGCAGCATTGTCCATGACACAGAAACACCTGTACTGTGGGGGCCCGGCACAGGCTGTTCTCGGCCAAAGTGAGTACCAGCTTAAGGGCCTGGGCAAAGGCCTCTTTGCCCTCACCTTGTCCCTCAGGCTCAGCAGCAGGCAACCCCAATTGCAGAAGTCTCTATCCATCTTGGGAGGTTGTCATCCCCTGAATCTTCCTAGAGCACATGGTCCAGAACCCCAAGGCCTCCAAATTCATGCAGCTTGATCAGGCAGTCAGCAGATGCAGGTGACAGGCACTGTTGCCACCAGTCAGGAGGGCCAATAGTCAGTAGCCCAGTGGGCTGCTCAGGATGCCCTGCATCCAGGAGGGTCCTGGCTTCCTGGGCTGTGGCCTGCACAGAGGACACAGAAGGAGGGAGGGAACATAAGGTTAGCCCAGAAAGCCCATCATTCCCTCACTTCCAGAGCTCCTCTCTACAGCCAGCCCCTGCTGGCTCCCTGGGGAGGGTGGACTCCTGGGATGCAGAGGGGCTGCCCACTTCTTCCAGAGGGCTTGGCCATGGGTGAGGGCCCCTGGTAGAAGACCCCTCCCTGCAATTTCCACTCCCCTGGAAGTTGTAAAGCCCAGCTCAGACCCTTGGAGGGCAAGTGGCCAACTCATGGCCTGGCATCTTTGTCCACTGCTACTCTGCCTAGCCCTCAGATCAGGAACCTGGATTTACCTCCTCATGCTCCTCCCCTGGCTGCCCTACTGCTCCACCCACTTGATCCAGCTTCCCCTGCCTGGGTGACTGCCATGGCCTCCTTCCTCTGCTCCTCCCTAAAGGACTCTTTCCAACAGGCCCTATGATACAGCCATGCAGCCAGCTCACCCCACCCACATTCTACAGGTTGCCCCAGGCTTTAGGACAGTGGCAAACATGGTGTCTGTCCATCCTGGTCTGTGAGCGCCCCTTCTTACCCCAAGGTCAGTTGCTAACCAATGAGCTGCTGGGGGCCTACTTCTCCCACTCCCACTGCACTGTGTCCGGAGTGGCCAGCACCAGCCCCAGGTGTCAGCGGTCAGTGCATTTGCCTCGGGGGGATTGGCAGAGTGGGTGCTTCCTGAAGGACTGTGCTGGACTCGGCCCATAGCATCCATGCATCCCATGGGGCAGGGCCAAAGGAAGCAGTCAGCAAGTTCCATCCACCCCAGCTTTTCTCTCCCTGGGGAATGCTGGACTGAGGGTCCAGGTGGCCCAGCTCCGAAGGCTGTTGCTGGCCAGGCCTGCCCACCTCCCCTCTGCCCTGCAGGCACTTGCCTTTTCAGAGTTACATTTGAATCCTACTCTTTGCATCAGGGTCCAGGCAGCTGTCCCTGTCTTCATATCTGACCATTTCTTCAGAGTCGAATATGAGCAGGAATCACTCAGACACCCCACAGGTAAGTCCACTTGCCTCACATGGCTCTTCCTCTTCTCAAGAACCTACAAGGGCTCCCAGTGCCTGACGAATAAGGTCCATTGGAGACTCTGCCTTTCTTGCTGCCCCTCTCACCTTCTTCTCCAGGCAGCCAGGCAATCCTCAACACTCCTTCCCTCAAGGAAAGCACAGTGCACCCCAGGATTCCACAGGGTTGCTGCTGTAGGGAGCAAATCACACACCACTGAGGCCCACTTTCCCTGCTGAGAGTGGGGGCAGTCCCAGGGCCCCATCCAGGTCCAGGGTCCTGGCACTTTGCTACTGGGCTCCTGCGGGGAACAGTAATGGTCTCTTCCCACCAGCCTGTGAGCAGCAAAGAGGCAGGACTGGGGCTTGAACCCCAGTCTCCCACCTTGCTGTGTGACTCTGTGTGAGCTTAATCTCAAAGAACTCAAAGCACAGGCTTTGATTTCTGAACTAACACCGGGGTTCAGCACCAGGCTGCAGGGCTCTGAGCCCCCTCACCTCGGTCACCACAAGGGAATCTTTTCTCTCCCAATCACCTAGAGGGAGGCTGAGTCTCCTGGAGCAGAGCAGCATGGGGGAAGGCAGCCCTGGGCTCCCTGAAGTCCTAGGTGGACAAACACAGACTGCAGAGGGAGCTCCCCTTTCAGATTAGTGGTGAAATGGTTTCACATCACCGGGAGGGTGTAGAAATCTGTAGTTAAGCCTTGTAAAATGTCGATTTCGGCACACGGGGACCTAAGACAATCCTGCCTGGAACAGGGCCTGGCATCCCATCAGTGCTCAATAAACAACTGCCAGTGACATGCACGAATTAAGGGAGGCCAAGTGTATAAGTTCTTTTATGAAACCAGAATCGCTCCTTTGTTCCTCCTCTATGCAAGCAAAGAGCCACGTGGGTACAGCAGAGGGGAGCCTTTTACACACCAGGCCTCATGCAGGAAACCGGGTCATAGGTCAGGGAATTTGGAGTGGAAGGGACCTGAGAAGCTGTTGTGGTCTAAGTATCTTTCTCCCATTTTACATAAAGGAATACACAGGGTCAGAAGAAGGAGGTCCTGTGTCCAGCCCCTGTGTTCCCCACTCCTGGGCAGACGTGTTCCCAGTGCAGTGAGAATGTCTGCGAGGGGGACTTGTCAGCTCCACTGCTCAGCACTGATTTTGATCAGCATTTCCCCAGTGGCAAGGAGGCACTTAGTGACCTTGTCCCTGAGGGGGATCCCGATGTCCAGCAGCTGGCTCAGGAAGGTCAAGCAGCAGGAGTGAGCCTTTACACACCAGGCCTCATGCAGGAAACCGGGTCATAGGTCAGGGAATTTGGAGTGGAAGGGACCTGAGAAGCTGTTGTGGTCTAAGTATCTTTCTCCCATTTTACATAAAGGAATACACAGGGTCAGAAGAAGGAGGTCCTGTGTCCAGCCCCTGTGTTCCCCACTCCTGCTGCTGGGCCCTCCTGAGCCAGCTGCTGGACATTGGGATCCCCCTCAGGGACAAGGTCACTCAGGGATTTTCTACATGTAAGATCACATCATCTGCAAAGAGGGATAGTTTGACTTCTTCCTTACACATTTGGATGCTTTGTATTTCTGTTTCTCACCTGATCGTTGTGCCTAGAGCTTCCAGTGCAATGCTGAGTAGATATGCACAAGGGAGTTTCCTTGCCTTGCTGTTGATAATAGAGGAAAAGCTTTTTACTCTTCACCATTGAGTATAATGTTTGCTGTCAGTTTTTCATATATGGCTTTTATTATATTGAGGGAGATTCCTTATACTACTTGTTTGTTGAGTGTTTTTACAAAAAGTTGAATTTTATCAAACGCTTTTCCTGCATCCGTTGAAATGATCATGTGGCTCATTCATTCTGTTATTGGGTATGTGACATTAACTGACATTTGCGTGTTGAACCATTCTTGTATTGTAGCAGTAATTCCCACTTGGTCATATTGTATAATCGTTTTATTATTCAACGGAATATTTGCTGTGGGTTTTTCATATGTGACTTTTATTATATTGAGGGAGATTCCTTATACTACTTGTTTATTGAGTGGTTTTATAGAAAGTTGAATTTTGTCAAATGCTTTTTCTGCATCAGTAGAAATGAACATGTGGCTCATTCATTCTGTTATGTGGCATATGATATTAACTGACATTTGTGGGTTGGATCATTCTTGCAATGTGGGAATAAATCCCGCTTGGTCATGTTGTATAATCATTTCAATATTCAACTGAATTCATTTTACTAATATTTTGTTGAGGATTTTTGCATCATTGTTCATAAGGGACAATGGTCTGTAGTTTTCTCTTCTTGTAGTGTCTTTGTCTGGCTTTGGTGCAAGGGTAATTAATGCAGGTCACATATAACAAAGGAAAAATTTGGGAGGGATTAGTGTTAGACATTTAAATTTTTAGTAGAATGCACCAGTAAAACCCTCAGATGCTGATTCAATTCTTTTAATAGTCACAGGGCTGATCAGTTTGTCTATATATTTAGTCTCAGTAAGTCTTGTGTTTCTAGGAATTTATCCTTTTCATTGAGGTTATTTGATTTTTTGGCATGCAAGTGTTCACAGTATTTTCTTACAATTCTTATTTCTGTAGAATTAGTACTAATGCCTCCATTTTCATTCTGATTTTAATAATTTGAGTCTTCTCTTTCTTAGTCCATCTAACCAGACGTTTGTAAAATTTGGTCTTTTCAAGGAACTGACTTTTGGCTTCACTGATTTTCTGTATTGTTTATCTATTCTCTATTTTGTTTATCTCTGCTCTGCTGTTTATTATTTCTTTCTTTATCCTAGCCTTAGGCTTAGTGTGCTCTTTTCCTAGTTTCTTCAGTTGTAAAGTTAGGTGGTTGATTTGAGATTTTTATTCTTCTTAATGGAAGCATGTACAGCTATATATTCCCCCTGAGCACTGCTTATGTTGTGCCCCACAAGTTTTGGTGTGTTGTGTTTTCATCTTCATTCATCTAAATGTTTTCTAACTTTCCTTGCGATTTCTTCTTTGATCCGTAGGCTATTTAGAATCCGCATCATTTTACAGAGGAAAAAACTGAGGCACAAGGAGAAGTGATTCAACTGAGGTTACCCAACTCTTCTAGGATCCACTGCCGGTGCTCAGGGCAGAAGGTCTGGGGTGAGGACACAGGTCCAATGTGAGTCCCTGGGGTCAGACCATGTTGAATACAGCACAGTTGGAAGCAAGGAATGTCCATAAGGAAACAAACAAAACAGAAAGTGTCTTCTAGCACACAGGTCCCCACATCTGAAAGGGATTTCTATTCTTTCCAGCACCCTCCTCTCAGCTTTTATTTTAAATTGAAGCAGTTGCTGCAGAAGAAGGTCCTAAATGTATAGATATCTAACATAAAAATCAGGTAAATTAAGCTAAAATCAGAGTTCCAGGGGCTTCATCCCTGCACCCATGGCAGACGTGACTAACCAAGGCCAACATTTATTCCTTCTGTTTGTGTCCTCCAAGCCTTTTGCAACACAGGGAGCCAGGCAGCCCCCATAATGCAGCCAAAGGGACACCTTCTAAGCACCCCCAGAGAGATATTGCATCCACTGAGTATTATTTAAGCTGGGGAGAGCCCCTGGTACCAAGAAGCCTTGCACATCTATCCATGCAGACTGAGGCTGGGAGGATGAAAGGACAGGACTCCTCAAAACTGGGTTTCTGAGAAGGCTTCGTGACCTATAGTGCAAGTGGGGATGAGGACACAGGTTTTAATGGGCATCTCACTGCTCTGGATGGCCTGGCCCTGTTCCCTCTGTCCTTAAGGTGGAGGAGGGCAGTGCCCTGGGTGTCTCCCATCCCCGCTTGTCCAGGCCCAGGTTGGGGGATGGGCAGCACCTGCCTGAGTTGTTCCTGAGAGAAGCTCCTGAAAGCCCTTGGGAAAGGCCCTTTCCTCCACACTGGTCCAAGACCAGTGTGCAAGCACCCATCCACACAGTGTCTGCACATTTCTGGCTCAGCCCACAGCTCATTCTTTCAGTGGAACCCGATGGTCTTCTGACCCAGGAACCTGTTACAGTGGGCTAGGACGAGAAGCGACAGGCTTGCCTGGCTTTCTGCAGCAAGACGGTGTGAGTGAGGTCAGGACATGACTACAGGTAGGCCCCTCATTCAGTGTCCTTCCTGGCACCCAGGGCAGGCAGAGGGTGTGTAAGCCTTGGGGCCCAATTTGGGAAGCTCACACACCACTGGTCACCAAGACAAAAAGAGACACCCAGAGTTGACCTGGGATCATTGGCTGCAGGGCAAGAGGAATCCAACCAGGACTGGGAAACAGCCAGGGGAAACTTCTGATAATGGGGGGCGCTGCAGCTGCCTCTGAGGCCGGGAGGGGGGTGAGAAGGAGAGGGTCCTCAGGCGAGGGCCTAAAATGAGAGCAGCATGAAGGTGTGAGGCTTGGGTGTGAGGCAGCCTGGGAGGAGCCCCTTGAATTCAGAGCATAGGAAACCCCTCCCCAAAGAGGATGTCACCACCGTGCCCCTCCTGGGCATCTATCCAGTGGCAAACATAGGGAACTAACTGTATACTTGGCCAGTATGCTCTGGACTGTGTGCCTTCCCCACCAGTGCATGCAGGGCATGGGTTCTCTGCCAGGTGCCATCCAGTGCTGTCCCAGAATGAGCTCACTGAATCCCCACTCCCACACCACATGGGCTTCTCTGCCACTCCACTTTGAGAGAGGAGAGTGTGGAGGTGTCCACTAAGTGCACAGTCAAGAATCCACACTGCGGCTTGCTCTGAGGTCCACACTTTTAAACCTTCTATACCCTAGGAGCTCCCTGAGCGCCTTTGGGAAAGGCCTCTTTCTTCCAGATGTCTGGTGTCCCCTATAGCCCCAAGAATACCCAACTGGGAGCAGACCCCCATAGTCCCCAGGTTGAGGAGGTGGGCAGCATGGCTCTGCCAAGTGAGGAGGCTGAGTGTGCACATACAAAGCCTCGGGCACTATTTCTAGGAAGGACTTAGGGCAGCAGGAAGACCTCACCTCCCCCTCGTTAGAGAGAAAAGGGCCCTTCTGCCCTCAGGGCTGGGAGTGCATGGGAAGGCAGCCCAGCAACCAGGGTAGGGGATCATCTCAGCCCCCAGCTTGTCCACACCCTTCTCTCAGGCCTTGGTGCATTCACCTGGATGGCAAGATGCCCTCCTGGCCCCTTCCACCCTACAGATGCTTTCGAGGGATGGACACCCAGGAAGCACGCATGTCCCCAACCGCAGCGTGGCACAGGCTCCCTATATTTCCACGTGCCTGACACAGGACTGGGTCCTGTGGGCAGACAGGCAGCTCCTCCCTGTAGCACAGATGGCCAGAGAGAGGTAGGCGATGTCCTTCCTGTTTTGGTCCCTGCTGTCAGGCCTACCCAGCTGTGCTTGCAGGATGGCAGAGCCATGGCATGGTGGTGGCCTCACAGCAGCTGCTGGTCCTTCCGGTGGGAGATGTCCAGGGTAGGCTGGAGGCAGACTGTGACCCCAGACTGGACCACCTTCTTCACCACCTGCACGAGTGGAGCAGAATTGCTGCCCAGGATTCCATCCTACACCATTGTCATGACAATCTCCCACGCTATCCTTGCTGCTTCCACTGGGCCCTGCTGTTTCCATGAGTCTGGTGGCTTTCTGTCTATTCTGAGCACTAGGAGACTAGAAGTGTGTTGCAGCAGTGGCCATTGGAGCTTTTGGGGGTACTTTGTCTCCCCATAGGGGGTGGGGGTGGCTTTCACAGTAGAAAGAAAATGTGTGTTAATGTCTGATAATGGGGGGCGCTGCAGCTGCCTCTGAGGCCGGGAGGGGGGTGAGGAACAGGCATGTATGCAGAGTTGTGAGCCTGCTCTGCACTGTAATTAGAGGTGCTCCTCTCTGCTGCGTGGCAATCTTCTCCTCTAGCTTGTGGAGGTGGAGACTCCATCCCAATGGGGCCACTGAGGGAGCCTTCAGATGAGAAAGTGACAGAGGGCTCCAGGGAATCCTTCAGAAGGTATGGAGGAAAATACCAGCATGGGCCAAGCAGAACCGGGTCTATGGATAAGGTCAGACCCCCAAGCTCACATAAACTTTCTCCCTTTCCTGAGCCTTAACCTGGACCTGGAGCAACACCTCACCTGTGTTCCCCAAGCAGTCTCGGGCGTGTGGTCGGCGGGAAAGCCAGGCCGCTGAGGCCTAGTATGCACGTACGCTCAGCAGGGACCCATTGGCTGCTGGTGGGCACAGGGATTCCCAAGCCAAGAAAAACATGGTAGATTCAAGGCATCCTGTCCTCCCACCTGTTCTACCCAAGGCAAGGAGTTCAGGAATCTAAACCCGGCCACAGGGAAAGGAAGAAACTGACAGATTCCTCTCCCTGGGCCCCAAAGCCTGAAATCCCCCTCAGAGCATACAGTTCTGACCTCAGTTCAAACGGGATACCTGTGTAAGATCTGAGGCAGGTGAGATTCTGCTTTTCCCAGGAGGATAGGGTTCTTGGAGGCAGGTGGGCAGGGACCCATTGGCTGCTGGTGGGCACAGGGATTCCCAAGCCAAGAAAACATGGTAGATTCAAGGCATCCTGTCCTCCCACCTGTTCTACCCAAGGCAAGGAGTTCAGGAATCTAAACCCGCCACAGGGAAAGGAAGAAACTGACAGATTCCTCTCCTGGGCCCCAAAGCCTGAAATCCCCTCAGAGCATACAGTTCTGACCTCAGTTCAAACGGGATACCTGTGTAAGATCTGAGGCAGGTGAGATTCTGCTTTTCCCAGGAGGATAGGGTTCTTGGAGGCAGGTGGGCAGGGACCCATTGGCTGCTGGTGGGCACAGGGATTCCCAAGCCAAGAAAAACATGGTAGATTCAAGGCATCCTGTCCTCCCACCTGTTCTACCCAAGGCAAGGAGTTCAGGAATCTAAACCCGGCCACAGGGAAAGGAAGAAACTGACAGATTCCTCTCCCTGGGCCCCAAAGCCTGAAATCCCCCTCAGAGCATACAGTTCTGACCTCAGTTCAAACGGGATACCTGTGTAAGATCTGAGGCAGGTGAGATTCTGCTTTTCCCAGGAGGATAGGGTTCTTGGAGGCAGGTGGGCAGGGACCCATCTGCTACCCACCCCACGGCAGGGTCATGTTCAAACCTGGTTTATGTGAGAGACTTGGAGAGAAGCTCAGCCTACAATCAATTCTTGGGCCTCTTTCTTCATAACCACAGCAAAAGCAAATGCAAAACACCCACTGCATGCAGGAAACCTGCCGGGCCCTGGGTACCTGCTCCAGCTGATTTCTATGACACCTGGCAAGACCGAGACACAGATGAGGAGACTGAGGGTGAGGTCCTGTCACAGGTGACAGAAGTGGGGCTGAACTAGGTTTGTCTGCTCCAAAGCCCAGGCTGTGGGTTGCGGAGACCAAGAGCCATAGGGGGCCTCTGCCGTCCTCAAAGCTGGGCTCCATTTCCACCTGCTGTCTGTGGCCCACCTGGGCATCTTCACCTGGTTGGCATCATAGAAGAAACCCCTCCTTAGTGGCAGCAGGGCCAGTGGTACCAGTGCAGGAGCCACCTGGGTCCTCCAGGAGAATGCCAGCATCAGGGACTTGTCTCCTCCAGGTGGCCCAGGAAGTACAGTGTCAGCTGCCAAGAAGTGCGAGGCCTCATCCTCCATGTCCAGCTCCATCAGCAGTGTGGCTGGCTGCTGCACACCAGGGGCGTCCCTAGGGGGTGAGTACCTCAGGGTAAGCCAGCCCCTTGCTGACACCTCCTTTACCTAACCAGGTGACTGGGCCACAGGTACATCCTGTCCCCCCACCGCTGGCCTGGGCACATTGCTTCTCATGAGCCTGCAGAGACCTGTGTCCCTATGGAAGGACCCGTATGCCACTCATGTCACACCATTCCCAGAACCCACTGCCGAGGGTTCACCCATTGTTGGCAAAGAATTTGCAAAATGTGCATCAAGCCTGAGTGGGAGATGGGAGGTGGCCAGATGGTTTCTGGACAGCTCCTGAAGTCAAGGAGCCTGCAGGTGGCTGTGTTCCCTGATCCAGGAGCTCCACGTCTGTCTCCATCTTAAGGACAAAACATTGTGAAGACAGGATATCGCCCATGATGCATTACAACTTAGAGTGGTGCAGAGCCAGGCTTTGAAAAGAGGCCACTGAAAGCCACTGACCAAGTGGCAGGATATGTGCCTGGAGAGCAGGAGACTGTGCCTCCAGTCAGGCAGGCACAGGCATGACCGAAGGCATGCAGTGCATAGACGGACACGGAGCTGCTGAGAAACATTTACAACAAGGGAATGTATGTGAACTATTGAGTAAAAAAAAGTATAGTATAAACAGCACATGCCAAGCTTGTCAAACTCATGGCCCATGGGCTGCATGCAGCCCAGAATGACTTTGAATGCATCCCAATGTAAATTCGTAAACTTTCTTAAAAACATTAAGAGATTTTTGTGATTTTTTTCCTTTTATTTTAGTTCATCAACTTCCGTTAGTGTTCGTGTGTTTTATGTGTGGCCCCCAAAAATTCTTCTTCTTCCAGTGTGGTCCAGGGAAGCCAAAGAATTGGACATCCCTGGCATATACAGCACTAACTGAGTTTTTTGAGATACACATTTTATATGCACACAAAGAAATGGCCAGGAGGAAATGTGAGCAGTGAGAGAATGGGTAAGTTGTATTGTTTCCTTTCCATTCTGAGTTTCTAATTTACTATGGAAAGGAAGCTCGTAATACATCAAGGTACTGGAGACCGAGAATCCTAAAACTTAAGCCCCAGAGCTAAATATACCACCCATGTTTAGGGATATTACCCCACCGCTCTGCCTTAGATTGCTCATCTGTAAAATAGGAAAAAAATCCCTTACTACCTCTAAGAGACGAGAATAAAATGGCAGTCCCCGATGTTCCCAAGAGCTGGTTTCCACACACCGTTCCTGCACAGTAGGGCTGCCCATCTCCACAGCCTCATGCCCTGCACGCTGGAGACCCCAAGTCCAGCCTGTGCTGCAGCATCCTGCGGCCCTCCACCCACTGCAGCCCAGCTCGGCCCTCAAAGCCTTGCCCATGCATCACAGGCTTAGGCCTGGGATGCAACAAGAGTCTCTATGCCAGCCTTTCTGGCCTCCTCCTCTGGGACATCTGCTGAGACCCTCAGGGGCCCTGGGAGAAAGCCCTCAGTCACTCCTGCCTGGCTGGAGGCACCGGCTCCTGCTCTCCAGGCACAGATCCTGCCACTGGGTCAGTGGCTTTCAGAGGCCTCTTTTCAGAGCTTGGCTCCATGCCACTCTTGGTCACCAATGAGAACGGAGCTGGTTCTGTCCATAGGCCTATCTGATGGCACCAGGGCCCCACCTGGGGGTTCCCACAGGCAGGATAACTTTGCCAGGGCCTGCTGAGGATGGATCAGGGACCAGAGGGACCAGGGTCCCTGAGACATCTCCAAGGATTCTGTAGGTCCCAGAGCTCTGCACTGCCCTCCTCCTAGTGCCGTGCCACAGGCCCAGAGGAGACCCTGTGCTCTAGGGTCACAGCAGACAAGCCTTGTCCCAACCCTCTGTCTTCCTCAGGTTCCCAATGGCCAGCATAGGCTGGAAGTCTGGATCATCCTAGAGGAGAGTAACCCAAATTGACTGATTTGCTTAAGCTCATGTGGATGAAAAATGGTTGAGCTGGGACTGATCCCCAGTCCTCAGATGCCAAACCCCAGCCCCTGGTTCTAGGGCCAGTCCTCAGGACCAACCTTTCAGGCTTCTGGGGCTTCTGTACAGCTCTCAATATCACTTGGCAGACTCCACTTTTAGGGTCATGGTCACTGGGACTGTTGTACCCAGGAGGAGCAGCAAGGACACCTGGAGTCAGTGGTGCTATAACAGACTGTGGTTTAGATTCGTTTTGCCCACAGTGCTCTCCACCTGTCCCCAGGAGGTCTTCAGTGGGCAAAGTGACCAGGAGAGGCAGAGGCTGGGCTCGAGCCCCACCTTGAATCATGCCCCTCCCCAGGGAGCATCTTCCTTGAAAGAGCCTGTGGATCAATTCTGCTCCAGGAACATCCGGGCCCTTTCTTTCTGGGGCCAGTTAAGCCACCTTTTCCACTTCTCATTCCAGGATATCTACCTATTGGGCTCACCAGAGAAATTTCCCTTGGCTGGTGGGTTCCAGGTCAAAAGGCCTCTTCCTAAGAGGCCCCAGGAGTAGCTGGTTGGACATTGAGGGATTCCACTCCCTTTCTATGTGGATTTATTGTATGAAAAACACGAATGATGATGCTGACAGAGAAGGGGCGCCAGGTTCTGAGCAGGATGAGGGAGGCTGGGCTGTGCCAGCATCCCCAGACTGACAAGTGACTTCGACGTTGCCTAGCAGAAGTCACACAGATCCAGGGACATCCAGTCAGTGCACACACTCCTGCCTACTCCATGCCCGTGCAGAAGGGGGCTCAGCTTGTGGGAGCCTCTAGAGAGCTCTTCCTCCAGAAAAGCCTCCTGGGAAAGATGAAGATATGGACCCCAGACTCACATTCCCTCCAGGAAGGACCCAGGCAGGAGTGGCCGGCAACTGAGTCCTGCTGGAGTGGATGTGGGCCTGTGGAGCCTGCCCCATGGCAGATCCTCAGAGGGATGGGCAGTGCTGCCCATGTGGCTGGAGCTGGGGCTGGTGGCTCAAACAGGAGGTCAGTTTGTCCCTGTGTATTCTGGTTTGGTTGCCCAAACACTTGAATCACCAAGTTGAGCCCTGACGGTGGGACGTAAACACCTTCCCCATGCGTTTCTGCTGGTTTTTTGTGAGATCTTTCAAAACTAATGTCTCAGGAGGGGACTCAGGGAGGGCAGAGTCCTTTTGAGGTCCTGGCTGAACAGAGCAGGAACTGTGTGCCAGCGTGCTGGAGGGTGATCACTTCCAATGTCACATGCACAAACTTTACCCGGCCCTAAAGACTCTGACCTGAGAGGAGCCTTAGGGCCAATCTAGATTTGGTCACAACTGCCCTATTCTCTCTGTGACTTTGAAGATCTTTCTGCATGGGGCTATCCCCTCCAACAGGCTGCCAACCCCTGAGAGACAAAAGCTGCAGGAGCTTGGGGCCAGTCCACGTGTCCACACATGCACAAGACACACTTGCACGGGAAACGCATGCACATGCACACACATTTACACACATGCACATATATGCATGAACAAAACACACACACAACCGTGTACATGCACGCCCACCCACATACACATATGCACATGTACACACATGTCTGCATGAACATATACACATATGCACATGTTCACACATGAAAACACATGCACTCACACACACAAGAACACTTATATTCATGCCTGTACTCAGCCATACACATGCATGCCAACACATCAACATACATGACCATGTGTCTGCATGTGCGCCCACACCATGCATATGTACTTATGTACATACACACACACCCTCCCAAGGACGTCACCCAAAACCCAGGGCACAAGGCCCTTCCAGTCTTAACGCAGATTATGTGCACTGGGGCCAGGTCTCTAAATTGCCAGCATCTAGGGTCCTGGTCAGGGAAGGGCATTCCCAGCCATGACAGCCACAGTGTGTACATGGGTGTAAGAAACTGCAACTCTGTACACATGTGTGACTACAGCCTATGACCAAGAGCCACACCAGCATGCCTGCATACCTGCTTCCACGTGCACCTGGGCTGCATCTTCATGCATCCACTTCTGTACATACTTATATATGTCCACATCTGTACTTGTACTCATATGCCAGAACTCGGGGCCCAGGCCAGGGGTCACTCCAGGGCTGGTGACAGCTCACTGGGCTCTCTGAGCCTGCATCCACTCTGCTGCCACCATCAGAGATGTTGTGAGTCACAATGCGGATTTTGTGGTGTCTTTTCCTCTGGGCTCTGACCCTGCTGCCCCAGAACCTGAGCCCTGAGGCCTTGTCCCCATGAAGATCCCAACCCTGGCAAGCCAAACCCATATTTTCTTGGCCCCATCATGGCTGTGTGGATGCTGGTTTTTTGTTTACTTGTTTGTCTGTCTTGCTTGGTATTCACGGCATATTCATGAGAAAGTCTGGATGGTCCCAGTTATGCAGCTGAAGAAACCACTTTGAGAGATGGAGGGGTTGCCAGGGCCTCACAAGGGCAGAACCAGGAAGGAGACCTGGCTCCTCTGAGGCCAGGTCATGCCTGTTGCCTGGGACAACCTTTGTTATTACCTGAGTCACCTGGCGCCTGTTTACCTGTGCAATCTACTCTGCTTTATTGCCCCAGAATTGTGGAAAGGTAGGATTGCTCTTAACACTGATTCCTGTTACTCACCCACTTGGGAGCTTTCATACAGTGACTGTTCAATTATTTACCACCTTGCCAGCACCTGCAAACTCTGTAAAATCATAACACTAACATCATTTATTTTAACAGCATTGGGGTAAAATTCCTCTACAATGGTATTATATGTGCTCTATGTGCACCATGAACATTTCCATAAAAACATACATTAAAATATAAAAGTGGGCCTCCAAATATCGAAAGTAGGGAGGGAAACAAACCATAGCAAAGCCCACATTATGGTCAGGCAGAGCCCGACAGCTACAGCGGGGACTTCCCAGGTGGGTGGCACCCTCTCCCCTCTGCTCACTGCTGATGAGGGCAATGAAAGCTGCTGGGGGTCCCAGGGTCCTGCCTGATAGGCCTTGCCTCTGCCAAGAGTTTGTGTCCCGCAGGGAGGTTGTGCTCCCAGCCCCATATCCACCCTCATGGGAAGCCATGCTCAGTGTCTGGGGATGAGGACCCTGAGTCCACATGCTGGGGGTCCTGTCCAGCCTCTGCACATGGCTGCCACTCAGGCCCCCAACCACTGGCACCCCCAACCCAGCCATTCCCAGCCAAGTCCCCACATTATGGTGGGACCATGTCACACAGCTCAGAGGTCCCCCAGGAAACAATCGTTCACCCACAGGCTCCTTCCTCAAAGCCTCAGGTCCTCATGTAAGGCAGAACTGTGAGGGGACAATGATGACTTTGAACTTTTGTCCCGCATCTAAGCTGGGCACAGTTCCCTGTACTCCACGTATGTTACCTCATCAAATGGCAGCCCCACTCTGGAGGCTGGCACAGAGAGGTTAAGCAACTTGCCCAAGGTTACACAGTCAGGAAGTGAGGCAGTTGGGATTTGAAACTGAGCTTTCTGGCTCTGGAAACCTAAGGTCCCTGAGAACTCTGTTATGGCATAGGTGTGGTACCTTCCGGGCCCCAAGCTGTCACTCTATCAAGCCCTGCTGGCCTCTCAACCACCCCTAAGGCTGGATCCTCGCGCTGACTCCAGGGACTGAAGCCACCCTTTGTCAGTGCCCCCTCCAGTCTGGGTCTAAGTTTTCTCAGCCCAGGGCTCAGGACTTTGGAAGCTCCATTTGGCTCCTCAGGAGGCTCCAGCAACTGAAACCCTCCAGGTCAAGAGTACCCATCATGGCCCCCAACCTGCTTGTTCTCATGATCTTGTTCAGTTTGATTCAGGGGAATCCATCTAACCCAAGGTAGCCCCCCATGCCCACCAGCCCTGAGAAGTCCTTCTCTGTTTCCCACCTCCACCCCGAGCCACTCTCCCCCATTCCCACTATCCCTTTATCTCCAAGGTTGCAGAATCTCCTGTCTCTTCCTAGTCTTGGCTTCTGGCAGGAGCATCCCATATCTGCAGCCTGATGATCTATCTGATAGAGAAGAAAAACCCATTTTCTGGGGTAGAAATTCAAGCCTGCTGCAGAACTTTGAATCTGATTGCAAGATCATCCCTCACCTTCTCTCTGCTTTGCATTCCTGTCCTCTCCACAGGACCCTTCCCTGCAGGGTTTCTGGAAGCAGCACTTGCACAGCAAGCTCGCTGTAGACACAGGTCACACGTTTATTTGTGAGGAGGAGCTGCTGGAGGAGGACCGCACTGAATCCCCCACCGTGGCCTAACCCACCCTGGGCTCATGTTTGGCCTCAAAGCGTGAGGTTGGTGTTCATGCTGGATCTCAAGGGAAGAGCAGGTGGAGTCTGGCATCAAATGCTGCTGGCCCAGTGCTGTGTCCTGGTCAGGGATGGGGAGCCACAGAGGCATGGAGAGAGGCAGGGTATCTGGAGTAAAGACTAAACATCCCTTAGAAATAGAAATAGAATAGAATGAAAAGTGGAGGTCCCACCACCACCCAGTGATCTAGGTGCCAGATGTTAGTGGACAAGCAACTTTGGAACTGGGTAATAGGAAGAGGTCGGAACAGTTTGTGGGGCACAGAAGAAGATAGAAAAATGTGGGAAAGTTTGGAACTTCCTAGGGACTTGGAGGACTCAGAAGACAGGAAGATGTGGGAAAGTTTGGAACTTCCTAGAAACTTGCTGAATGGCTTTGGCCAACATGCTGATAGTGATATGGACAGTGAAGTCCAGGCTGAGGCAGTCTCAGATGGAGATGAGCAACTTGTCGGGAAATGGACTGAGGGTCATTCTTGCTATTCAAGGAGACTGGCAGCATTTTCCCCCTGCCCTAAAGATCTGTGGAAGTTTGAACTTGAGAGAGATGATTTAAGGTATTTAGCACAAGAAATTTCTAAGTGGCAAAACATTTAAGAGGATGCAGAGCAGAAAAGTTGGAAAATATGCAGCCTGAAGATCTGATAGAGAAGAAATACCCATTTTCTGGGGTACAAATTCAAGCCTGCTGCAGAACTTTGCATAAGTAACCAGAAGCCAAATGTCAATCACCAAGACACTGGGGAAAATATCTCTAGGGTATGTCAGAGACCTTCACAGCAGCCCCTCCCTTTGCAGGCCCAGAGACCTAGGAGGGAAAAAATGGTTTCCTGGGCTGTGCCCAGGGCTGCTGCCCACCCTGCTGTGTGCAACCTTGGGACTTGGTGCCCTGTTCCAGCTGCTCTAGCCATGGCTAAAAGGGGCCAAGGTACAGCTCAGGCCATTGCTTCAGGGGGTGCAAACCCCAAGCCTTGGCAGCTTCCACATGCTGTTAGTCCTGCAGGTGCACAAAAGACAACATTCCGGTTTGGGAACCTTCACCTAGGTTTCAGAGGATGTACGAAAATGCCTGGATCTTCAGGCAGGATTCTGCTGCAGGGGTGGGGCCCTCATGGAGAACCTCTGCTAGGGCAGTGTGGAAGGGAAATGTGGGGTTGGAGCCCCCACACAGAGTCCCCACTGGGACACTGCCTAGTGGAGCTGTGAGAAGAGGGCCGCCATCCTCCAGGCCCCAGAATGACCGATTCAATGACATCTTGCATCGTGCATCTGAAAAAACCACAGGCACTCAACACCAGCCTGTGAAAAGAGCCAGGAGTGGGGCTATACCCTGCAAAGCCACAGGGGTGGAGCTGCCTAAGGCCATGGGAGGCCACTTCTTGCATCAGCATAACCTGGATGTGAGACATGGAGTCAAAGGAGATCATATTGGAACTTGAAGATTTAATGACTGCCCTATTGGGTTTTGGACTTGCATGGGACCTGTAGCTCCTTTGTTTGGGCCAATTTTTTCCATTTGCAGTGGGTGTATTTAACCAATACCTGTAACCCCATTGTATTCAAGAAGTAACTAATATGCTTTTGATTTTACAGGCTCATAGGTGGAAGGGACTTGGCCTGTCTCAGATGAGACTTTGGACTTGGACTTTTGAGTTAATTCTGGAATGAGTCAAGGCTTTGGGTGACTGTTGGGAAGGCGTGATTGTGTTTTAAAATGTGAGGATATGAGATTTGGGAGGGGCCGGAGGCAAAATGATATGTTTTGGCTGTGTCCCCACCAAATCTCATCTTGAATTGTAGTTCCCATAATCTCCATGTTTCATGGGAGGGCCTCGTGGGAGATGATTAGATTAGGAGGGTGGTCCCTCCATGCTTTCTTCAATATAGTGAGTGAGTTCTCCCAAGATCTGATGGTTTTATAAAGGGCTTAACCCTTTGCTCGGCTCTCACTCTCTCTCCTGCCACGTTGTAAAGAGTTGCCATCCACCAAGATTGTAGTTGCCTGAGGCTTCCTCAGCCATGCTGAACTGTGAGTCAATTAAACCTCTTTCCTTTATAAATTACCCAGTCTCGGGTATGTCTTTATTAGCAGCATGAGAACGGACTAACACACCACCCCACTGCCTCTTTGCTGATTTGGAGCTCTCAGCTGCAAAGCCTTGGAAGAAATGTGGATCAGCCAGCTCTACAGCTGGGGGGTGCTGGCCTTCTGCCCTGTCCCAGGTCTCTGAGGGCCCAGCTGAGCCCCAGGAAGCTTCAGCACCCAAAGTCTCTTGGTGGTGTGTCCACCCCTGCAGCCACCATCTCTGTCTTGGGCATGGCCACCAGCCCAGTTCCTTCCCCCACCTCCCTCTGGAGTCCTACAATCTCTGAGACTTGGGCCCAGGGGGCATGCCACCCAGCAGGGGTCCAGTCAAGGAGGCTCTATTGAGCATCTCAAAATCCAGGGTGCCCAGTTAAATTTCAATTCAGATGAACAAAGAATAATGTTTGGTCTAAGTATGTCCCATGCAATATTTAGGACATATACACCCTAACAGTTTAATCACTGTTGGTGTGAAATTCAGAGATAAATGGGCATCCTGTATTTTATCTGGCAACCCTAGCAGACAATGTGTGTGGAAAAAAATAAAAGAAGGAACCTGGAAACCAGCACAGGAGACTGATGGGCAGGAGCTGAGGATGGATTCCACTCTGTGGGGCTGCAGCAGCAGGGAGGCCTGGGCTGCCCACAGGGTCTTCCCTCAGGGCTCAGCCTAAACACAATGGTGTAACCATCGTCATAAAGAAAAACAGCTTTAATGACCTACAGTTCACATACCATACAGTTAACCCACTTGAAAGTTAAAATTCAATGTTCAATAGTAAATTCACAGATATGTGCAGCCATAACCACAAACAATTTTAGAACATTTTCATCATCTCAAAAAATAAAACCCTATACCCTTTCATTATCACCCCCATCCCTCCCATCCATCAGCCCCCGGTCACCACTGAGGGTCCCATCCCTCAGCCCCTGGCTCCACACTCTCTGTGGATCTATCTGTTCTGGACATTTGACATAAATTGAATTAGACTCTACGTGGCCTTTTCGGCCTGGCTGTGTTCCCACCACATCATGTTTTCAAGGTCCAGCCCCATTGAAGTGGGTGTCACTGCTTCATTCTGTGAAAAGAAATCTTGGGACACCAAAATTACATAGCCTGGGTAAAAGTCAAGCTGGGAACTATGTCAGGCTAACTGGCCTCCCATTTAATTCTTAAATAAGATAGATACAAAGATTTTTTAAAAGCTGCATACCTCATTTAAAAAAATCTTCTTAAAATAATTAAGGTTATTACATCCGTGTAACTTTCTATGTGTTCTTTTAAAGCCCTTGTGTCGTTAAGTTGCAGGGCTTTGACTCATGGGCCTAAAAAGAACTCAAGTTTCTGCTGAATATTAAATACTGACAGTAGTTAAAGCCTCACCTTCAGACCCAGAAGATGCCAAACAAAATAAAGTGTGTTCGTGAGGCACAGGGCCAAAAATTAAAACTATTGAGCTCCTCAATGCCCAGGCACTGTCACAGAAGAGTGGGCACATGAGAGTGTAAGGGCTGATTTTGAGAAATAAGTACGTTTACTTTCTCTATAAATTAACTACTAATGTTGAAGGCACACTGACCAGCATACGAGCCCCAGGTCAAATTAACAAGCTTTTCTTGGGACATTAATCCATTTGCTTTGTTTTGTTTTGTTTAAACTTTTATTTTAAGTTCAAGGGTACACGTTCAGGTTTGTTACATTGGTAAACCTGTGTCATGGTGGTTTGTTGTACAGATTGTTTCATCACCCAGGAATTAAGCCTGGGATCTGTTAGTTATTTTTCCTGATCTTCTCCTCCCTCCCACCCTCCACCCCGATAAGCCCAAGTGTCTGACGTTTCCCTCTATGTGTCCTTTGATACATTATAATATTCTGTGAAAAGAGATGCTTATTGGCAGGGTGCGGCGACTCACGCCTGTAATCCCAGCACTTTGGGAGGCTGAGGCGGGCAGATCACGAGGTCAGGAGATCCAGACCATCCTGGCTAACATGGTCAAACCCCGCCTCTACTAAAAACACAAAAAGTTAGCCGGGTGTGGTGGTGAGCTCCTGTAGTCCCAGCTACTCAGGAGGCTGAGGCAGGAGAATAGCATGAACCCGGGAGGCAGAGATTGCAGTGGGCTGAGATCACGCCACTGCACTCCAGCCTGGACAACAGAGCAAGACTCCATCTAAAAAAAAAAAAAGAAAAAAAAAAGAGGTGCTTATTTTATTTACTCTCCTATCTTCTACAATATGTAACACAAGTTCTGCCTGCAATAAATGCTAAAATTATAAATAAAAATCTGACCTTGTGCCAAAAAATGTTGTAACCTCACTATTTGTTTTCTCATATTATTCTACATCTTGCCTTTTCCAAGTATTCTGTATTTCATTTATTACAACTTTGCCATCATTTAAAACCATATATATCTAATACAGAGAAGGACAATGGCACTATAAGTTACTTCAGAGTGCAAGCAACAATTCCCTTATTTTTATGTTAGTAAATATTATTAAGACTAATTTGAAAATAGAGTTAAATGTTATATCATCAATAACATTGTTTTTAGTAGATCCACCCTGTAGCTTGTAGTGTGAAAAATAAGAATCTACATGTGATTTCCTTCTTAGAAAGATATGCAAGTAGACTCTTACAGGATTGTTTAACTGATGTTTTCAACAATCATTACATTAAATAATATTCTAAAATATAATTTTTTTGATTAAGAAAATGTGGCACATATACACCATGGAATACTATGCAGCCATAAAAAATGATGAGTTCATGTCCTTTGTAGGGACATGGAT
Source organism: Hoolock leuconedys (assembly GCA_023748175.1). Lineage (NCBI taxonomy): Eukaryota > Metazoa > Chordata > Mammalia > Primates > Hylobatidae > Hoolock > Hoolock leuconedys. The sequence goes on along the minus strand of JAKGGE010001187.1, from coordinate 29,765 downwards.
GAAACTGGAAAACATCATTCTCAGTAAACTATCGCAAGGACAAAAAACCAAACACCGCATGTTCTCACTCATAGGTGGGAATTGAACAATGAGAACTCATGGACACAGGAAGGGGAACATCACATTCGGGACTGTTGTGGGTGGGCGGGGACAGCATTAGGAGATATACCTAATGCTGAATGACAAGTTAATGGGTGCAGGAAATCAACATGGCACATGGATACATATGTAACAAACCTGCACATTGTGCACATGTACCCTAAAACCTAAAGTATAATAAAAAAAAAAAAAAAAAATATTCTAAAATATAATAATCATCTAAGAAATGAATATACCTCAGTTAAAAGAAGACAAATGACTGGACAATAAGGGCGGGTCCATCAGCTGCTGATGGATAAACACATCGTGGTGTGCTCATATGATGGAGTATTTCTCAGCAATATCTTGGGTGGCTAAAATTTCTGAGCATATCTTGGGTGGCTAAAATCAGGGACTTCCCAGCATCCCAGATCTAGACCCAAAGTGGTTCTTTCATTGTGTGTTTATGAGATTTTTAAAATTTGAGTATTTCCATATCTAAGAAACCAGAGACTTTACCTACATGATCTTCAGTGTGGTGTGTGAAGAAGCTGCCAATGGATTACTCATTGGTTCAGACATGGTTACTGGAAAAGTATGTAATTAATCCCCTTCCTGAACTGTCATTATTATGCCTCCTAGAAAGACAGGGCAAGATCTGTCTTGGAGTGTGAGGAAGAGGGAAGTTTTTTCTAATTTCATTTTTGGGAAATATCACAGTAGGAACAGTTGTGTACAAAACTTTTCTACTGGTTATCCACATTTTCTTTGTCTACCTCAGGCTGAGGTACATAGTGTTCCACACATGATGAAGAAAAGAAAGCAAAGGCTCAACCACAAATTATAAGTGTAGATGAAACATCATTTCTGATTGCCTAAATTGTCCCTCTTGTTCAAGATATCCTTGGTTGTCTTACATGAGTTCACATAAGGCTTCTTTCCCTTCTTCACAATTTTATGATGTTCTTGTTCTCTCTCCCATTTCTATATGGCATAGGAGCCCTATTGCTTTAGTGGTATGGTCTTCTACTTTCAAGCTGCTGGTTTTCAGTGGAATGTCCAGAAACCCAGGGTTTCAGTTGACATGGGCATTTTTAGGACATCACCACCCTAAAAACTTGTTGCATGATCCTGGAGTGGATCAAAGGACAATCTGAAGGACACACATAGCAGTTTGGTTTGGATCATCCCTTTGTTCTTGATGGCATACATGTGCTTTTTGAGAATTGATCTTTTGTGGGGGCCATTTTTCTGGGGTAAGAGGTGACATGACTCCCAAACAGTGAAGAGTTTTAGCTGATGTTGCCAGCTTATGCCTTGACTGTGTCCATTCATTGCAACTGGAGAGACTGTTTAGCTTAGATCCCTTGGTTCATTCCATTGCCCTTGTCATCTGAGTCATGTTTGAGACACAGATGTGTCATGTTCTTTTCTTTCATTGGTTCATCCATTCAACAGATCTTTTCAGGTTGTATTATGTGTCAGGAGTTGTTCTAGTCTTCAGAGATAATAAATCTGTGGTATCACAGAAACCCCTCTGCACTCATGGATTCTATCTACATCCTTCATGGCGAATATGGTCCAGATACAAAGAAGAATGTATAACACTTTCAATTTTTATAAATAGTAATGGATAAAGTATATCAGTAGGCAGGGGTGGTTGTATATAGTGTGGGCAGGCAACGCTCCACTGGAAGGGGAATATTTGAGTAAAAATATAAAAGATATACAGGAGCGAGTTGTGTGGCTATGAATACTCAGACAAAAAATCTTCCTAACTATACCAGAATTTATTCATTCTACTGTTGACAAACATTTGGATACATTCCCTGTTTTAGCCATTATAAATAAAGCTGCCATGATTATAAGGATGCATTTCTATGGTATATATATTTACAGGAAAGTTGCTTAGTCACATGGTGGGGAGCATCTGTTTGGCTTAACTAAATACTTAAAGTTTTCTAAAATACTGCATATTCCCTATGTTTTGAGCATGCTCCAATTGCCCCACACATTCTTCCATAGCATAATTTGAAATAAGTTTATTTAGGTTCAATTTACATTCTTTAAAATTCATCAAGTATGAATGGTTTGTAAAATTTTACACATTATGATTTCAAAATATGTTACATGTGACTGTATAATCACTACCACAAAAATGAGGTAGAACATTTCCATCACCACGAAAAGTTCAATCTGGTCCTTTTCATTAAATTATCTCCTTGTACATGATGCCTGTGACAAAATTATTATATTTCATTTACTATATTTGCCTTTGAAAAATTTCACATAATTGTGATGTTAACATTTATGTAGTGTTTAGTGTCTTATTCTGTTAACTCATAGTAATTCCTTTGGAATCATGCAAGTTGTAAAGATCAGTAATTTCTTACTTGTTATTTGCTGAGAAATAGTCCATCGTATGGGCACACCACGTGTTTATCCATCAGCAGCTAATGGACATTGACCATTAATGTTTGTCAGGTAATTTGTCTTCTTTTAACTGAGTTGTAGGAATTATGTATATACAAATCTGAATGCCAACATTTATTAAAGATATGTATTTCAACATTTCTCTCAGGCTATGGCTGTCAATTTATTTGTTAACAGTGTCTTATGAAGAGTAGATTTATATATTTTACTTTATGTTTTTTGCATGTGTATCCTATCTAAGAAACCATTTCCTATCCCAGGGTCACAATACATTTCTCCTATGCTTTTTTCATACAAAATATATAATTTTGGCTATTCCACTTAGATCTCAAATTCATTTGAAGTTAATTTTTTAGATGTACTTTGATGAATCAATATTCACATACTTACATATGGGAATTCAATTTCTCCAAGAATATTTATGTAAATATCTATTCTTCCCTTTGAATTGTCTTCATACAATCATTGATAAACAAATTATATATGTGTATAAATACATACATCTACACACACATATATGTGTGTTTATATATGTATGTGTGTGTGTGTATATATATATATATATGCCTGAGCTTCCTATATTATTATAATTATTTATAATTATTTCCTTAGGTAATAACACACTGTTGTAAATACTGTAATTTTATAGTATTTATTTCAGATAATATGTCTCTGAATGTGATTGTTTTTCATTACTGTTTTTCATTACTGTTTTCACTAATTTAGGTTCTTTGTATTTTCAATGTACTTTAAAAATTGGCTTATCAAGTTTTACAAAGCTCTTTGCTGAAGTTTTACTGAATTGTGTTGATGCTGTATATTAACCTGGGGAAAATTTACATATTAATTATATTGAATATTCTGATATGTGAACATGATAGCTCTATATTTGGGTATTCTTTAATTTTCCTCAGTACTTTCTTGAGGTTTTTCAGGGTAAGGTTTGATTTTCACTGACAGTCTATAAAAATACACATTGAGTTTTCATGTATTTGGCTTATATACTGTGGCTTCACTCAACTCATCTATTAGTTTTAGTAACGATTTCTAGACATGTTTGGATTTTCCTATTTTACAAATTATTGAGAGATTGAGAGATGGAAGTGGTTGGGTGTAGAGGGAGTCTGGTAAGATGGTGGAATAGTAGGTTCCTAGCCCTGATTCCCTTGAAGAAACATCTAGTTGGCAACTACCTACAGGAAAGAATGGTTTTGTGAGAACTCCAAATACCAGTGTGAGATTGCAACACCCAAAAGAGCTCAAAAGCAAACACAGACTCGTTAAAAAGGATAAGAGGAATGATTTTACTTTGTTTTCTTTACCACTTCCATATCCAGAACAATACTGTGCTGAGAAGGATTCCTTCAGCCCATTATTTTTCCACTGGGAGAAAAGTAGATCAAAGTGGATATTCAACGTCTATTTGGGGAGTGCTTCCTGATGGGCACACTTCTGCTTTGCCTCAAAATGAACACTGGAAGAATTTTAATACTTAGACCACTTGAAGATAACTAGGACCAAAGGAAGGGGGTGAAACACTCAGTGACTGGTGCATACAAATCTCAGTGTGCTCCACAATGCTTCAAGTGGCCTCACCCAACAAAGCTGTCAAATCAGGGGGATTAAAACAAGCAGACATTTCTGACCATGAAGTACTGCCAGGTGGCCAAATCCATCAACAGGCTCAACCACCTGACCCAACAAGAACACCAGGCCACACTTAATGGTGAAGGACTTTTCCTGCTGAAGCCAACCTGTAAAGGTTAGAGAAAGTGACCACCTTCTCAAACATACTTATACCAGCACAAGGCCACAAGAATCATGAAGAATCAGGAAAACATGACACAATTTAAATAAACTGATAAAGCTTCAATAATGGACCCTAAAGAAATAGAAATTGACAAAGTGCCTTTAAAAATTGGAAGTAATTATTTTAGATAATAAGCTCAGTGAACTATATGAGAACACTTATAGACAGCTAAACAAAATTAGGAAAGCAATACATAAATAAAATCAGAAGTTACACAAATAAATAGAAACCATAAAAATAAACACAGAAATGTTAATGGTGAAGAATATAATGACTAAACTGAAAAATTTAATAGAGTGTTTTAACAGCAGATTCAGTCATGAAGAGGAAATAGCAAAGTTGGAAACAGGTATCTTGAAATTATCCTGTCAGAGGTGCAAAAAACAAAAAAAAATAGCAAAAGATAAAGAGTAAAGAAAATCTATGGGACTTATAAAACATCATCAAATAAAGCAATATATGCATTATGTGGAAACAAGAAGATGAAATAGAGGCAGGAATAGAAACTTATTTTAAGAAATACTGACTGTGAACTTGCTGAATTTGAGGTGGGAGGTGGACATCCAGACTCATGAAGTTCAAGAGTCCTTAAGTAGGTTGAACATGAAGAACCTCACACTAAGACATATTCTAATAAAATTGTCAAAAGTCAAAGGCAAAAAGTGAATTTTAAAAGCAGCAAGAGAAAATCAACTCATCACATAACTATCAGCGCAATTCTCGGAAGAAACCTTTCAGGACAGGGCAGAGTGGGATAATATATTCAAAGTATTGAAAGAAAAACTTCTATTTAAGAACACTTATATTTGCTAAAACTCTCCTTCAAAATAAAGGAAAGACAAAAACGTTCCTTTATATTTCCTTTGACTCAATTTATACTACAAGGATACAGTAACCAAAACAGCATTTTGCTGGTATAAAAATAAACACATAGTCCAATGGTACAGAATGAAGAATCTAGAAATACAGGCGAACAATAACAACCTTTGACAAATCAGACAAAAACATGCACATACATAATAAATGGCTGGGAAAATTGGGTGGCCACATGTAAAGGAATGAAACTCACCATATCCAAAGATTAACTCCCGGTGGATTAGAGACTAAATTTAAGACCTGAAACTGTAAAATTCTAGAAGAAAAACCTAGAAAAAAAACTCACAATAAACCACAGAGGAAACAGACATTATATAGAATGGGAAAAAAAAATCCAAATTATACTTACGATTAAGCAGTAATATGCAGACGCTGCAGGGAACTCAAAAAAATCAGCAAGAAAAAAGAATCATTAAAAAATGGGGAAAGTGCCCTTTAACTTTGGCTTTTATTAAGAGGAACGACTGAAAAGACCTCATATTTTTATCAGTATTTAGATAACGGAGAAATATAATTTTAATAAAAATAAATGCAAAATAATATATTTGAAGAATGGTATTCTACATATGCTTGTATACATACATGATGTACGTACATACATACATACATACATACATAAACACATACAATGGAATGATATTTATTCATACAACAGAATAAAATGCTGTCATTACTGTCAACACTGATGATCCTGGAGGATATTATATTAAGTGAAATAAGCCAGGTACAGAAAGAAAAATACTGCATTATCTCATGCATATGAGGGATCTAAACAAGTTGGTCTCATAGGAGTAGAGAGTAGAATGGCGGTTACCAAAGGCTGGAGTGGTTAGAGAGGGGAACAGGATGGGGAGATGTTGGTCAGAGGACACATAGTTACAATTAGATAGATAAAATACCTGCACATTGTGCACATGTACCCTAAAACCTAAAGTATAATAAAAAAAAAAGAAAAAAAAAAAAAGAAATCTATTGTATAGCAAGGTGGCTGCAGTTACTGATGATGTACTGCATTCTAGAAAATTGCAACTAGAGAGGATAAGTGTTCTCACAACAAAAATGATAGCTATGTTAAATAATGCATTTGTTATTAGCTAGATTTAGATTTAACCATTCAACAATCTGTATGTGGAATGTTCAAAACATCACGCTGTACGTAATAAAATCATCCAACGTCATCTTAAATTTTAAAAAGTCAAAAAGCATGCTTTTGAATTACTAACATTTTATTCATTAAAATATAAAGGTCAAAGATTTTAAAGTGATCTTTAAATGATTAATAACATGTTGATCTCTTTTTCTTCTTTCTGTAAACCTTTTTGAGTCTTAAAAATACTAAACTACACAAGCAATATTAAATAGTATATAAACTTGGATTAAAATATTCAAATTTACTAGAATATGGACACTGGAAAGAGTGAAAATAAACAGAAGCATAAAGCAGCAGATATAAAATTAAGAAAGCAACTAAGAGTGTTTAAAGTACATATTCATCTGTAGTCTAATGTCTACTATAAACAATGAGTCTTCTCAGTAAAACACAAATTGTTCATGAAGGGAAAAAGCATGTTGTATTAGAGAATGTTCAACATAATTTTTTTTGGTACTAAGTGGTGCCTGGAATATTATGGGTTTTTCTATTATGAACTTATGCACTTGATAATTTTTTTCATAAAAAATTGTATTTACAACTCCATTCAAAAGCAGTTTCTGGTGGGTTTTATTTTTTTTTTTTTTGAGACGGAGTTTTGCCCTTTTCACCCGGGCTGGAGTGCAATGGTGCGAACTTGGCTCACAGCAACCTAGCAACCTTCGCCTCCCAGGTTCAGGTTGATTCCTCTTGGCCCCCACCCCTCCAGAGGAAAGACTACAAGCATGCACCACCATGCCTGGCTAATTTTGTGTTTTTAGTAGAGATGCGGTTTTGCCATGTCAAACAGGCTGGTCTTGAACTCCTGACCTGAGGTAATCCGCCCACCTTGGCCTCCCAAAGTGCTGGGATTACTGGCAAGACCCACCATACCCGGCCTCAAAAGCAGTTTTTTTTTCTTTTTTTTTTCTTATTATAATTTAAGTTTTAGGGTACATGTGCACAATGTGCAGGTTTGTTACATATGTATCCATGTGCCATGTTGATTTCCTGTACCCATTAACTTGTCATTTAGCATAAGGTATACCTCCTAATGTTGTCCCTCCCCCCTCCGCCCACCCCACAACAGTCCCTGGAGTGTGATGTTCCCCTTCCTGTGACCATGAGTTCTCATTGTTCAATTCCCACCTATGAGTGAGAACATGTGGTGTTTGGTTTTTTGTCCTTGCGATAGTTTACTGAGAATGATGTTTTCCAGTTTCATCCATGTCCCTACAAAGGACACGAACTCATCATTTTTTATGGCTGCATAGTATTCCATGGTGTATATGTGCCACATTTTCTTAATCCAGTCTATCATTGTTGGACATTTGGGTTGGTTCCAACTCTTTGTTATTGAGGAATAGTGCCGCAATAAACATACGTGCATGTGTCTTTATCGCAGCCTGATTTATAGTCCTTTGGGTATATACCCAGTAATGGGATGGCTGGGTCAAATGGTATTTCTAGTTCGAGATCCCTGAGGAATCGCCACACTGACTTCCACAATGGTTGAACTAGTTCACAGTCCCACCAACAGTGTGGCAGTTCCTATTTCTCCACATCCTCTCCAGCACCTGTTGTTTCCTGACTTTTTAATGATGGCCATTCTAACTGGTGTGAGATGGTGTCTCATTGTGGTTTTGATTTGCATTTCTCTGATGGCCAGTGATGATGAGCATTTCTTCATGTGTTTTGGCTGCATAAATGTCTCTTTGAGAAGTGTCTGTTCATGTCCTTGCCCACTTTTGATAGGGTTGTTTGTTTTTCTTTGTAAATTTGTTTGAGTTCATTGTAGATCCTGGATATTAGCCCTTTGTCAGATGAGTAGGTTGCAAAAATTTTCTCCCATTCTGTAGGTTGCCTGTTCACTCTGATGGTAGTTTCTTTTGCTGTGCAGAAGCTCTTTAGTTTAATTAGATCCCATTTGTCAATTTTGGCTTTGTTGTCATTGCTTTTATGTTTTTAGATTATTGAAGTCCTTTTGCCCATGCTCATGTCCCTGAATGGTATTGCCTAGGTTTTCTTGTAGGATTTTAATGGTTTTAGGTCTAACATTTAAGCTCCTTTAATCCATCTTGAATTAATTTTTGTATAAGGTGTAAGGAAGGGATCCAGTTTCAGCTTTCTACATATGGCTAGCCAGTTTTCCCAGCACCATTTATTAAATAGGGAATCCTTCCCATTTCTTGTTTTTGTCAGGTTTGTCAAAGATCAGATAGCGTATACATCATTTCTGAGGGCTCTGTTCTGTTCCATTGATCTATGTCTCTTGTTGTACAATGTACCATGCTGTTTTGGTTACTGTAGCCTTGTAGTACAGTTTGAAGTCAGGTAGCATGATGCCTCCAGCTTTGTTCTTTGGCTTAGGATTGACTTACGAGCGCGGCCTTTTTGGTTCCATATGAACTTTAAAGTAGTTTTTTCCAATTATGTGAAGAAAGTCATTGGTAGCTTGATGGGATGGCATTGAATCTACAAATTACCTTGGGCAGTTTGGCCATTTTCATGATATTGATTCTTCCAACCCATGAGCATGGAATGTTCTTCCATTTGTTTGTATCCTCTTTTATTTCATTGAGCAGTGGTTTGTAGTTCTCCTTGAAGGGTCCTTCCACATCCTGCGGTTAGTTCTAAGGTATTTTATTCTCTTTGAAGCAATTGTGAATGGGAGTTCACTCATGATTTGGCTCTCTGTTTGTCTGTTATTGGTGTACAAGAATGCTTGTGATTTTCGTACATTGATTTTGTATCCTGAGACTTTGCTGAAGTTGCTAATTAGCTTAAGGAGATTTTGGGCTGACACAATGGGGTTTTCTAGATATACAATCATGTCATCTGCAAACAGGGACAGTTTGACTTCCTCTTTCCCAATTGGTCTGCCTTTTCCCTTCTCCTGCCTGATTGCTCTGGCCAGAACTTCCAGCACTATGTTGAATAGGAGCGGTGAGAGAGGGCATCCCTGTCTTGTGCCAGTTTTCAGAGGGAATGCTTCCAGTTTTGCCCATTCAGTATGATATTGGCTGTGCCGTTTCTGTCATAGATAGCTCTTATTACTTTGAGATACATCCCATCAATACCTAATTTATTGAGAGTTTTTAGCATGAAGCGTTGTTGAATTTTGTCAAAGGCCTTTTCTGAATCTATTAAGATAATCATGTGGTTTTTGTCTTTGGTTCTGTTTATATGCTGGATTACATTTATTGATTTAGCATTATGACGCGAACCCAGCCTTGCATCCCAGGGATGAAGCCCTACTTGATTTTGGTGGATAATGTTTTTGATGTGCTGCTTGATCTCGGTTTGCCAGTATTTTACTGAGGATTTTTGCATCAATGTTCATCAAGGATATTGGTCTGAAATTCTCTTTTGGTTATGTCTCTGCCAGGCTTTGGTATCAGGATGATGCTGGCTTCATAAAATGTGTTAGGGAGGATTCCCCTTTTCTATCGATTGGAATAGTTTCAGAAGGAATGGTACCAGTTCTCCTTGTACCTCTGGTAGAATTCAGCTGTGAATCCATCAGGTCCTGTACTCTTTTTGGTTGGTAAGCTATTGATTATTGCCACAATTTCAGAACCTGTTATTGGTCTATTCAGAGATTCAACTTCTTCCTGATTTAGTCTTGAGGGTGTATTTGTTGAGGAATTTATCCATTTCTTCTAGATTTTCTAGTTTATTTGCATAGAGGTGTTTGTAGTATTCTCTGATGGTAGATTGTATTTCTGTGGGATCGGTGGTGATATCCCTTTTCATTTTTTATTGCATCTATTTGATTCTTCGCTCTTTTCTTCTTTCATTAGTCTTGCTAGTGGTTTATCAATTTTGTTGATCTTTCAAAACCAGCTCCTGGATTCATTAATTTTTTGAAGGTTTTTTGTGTCTCTATTTCCTTCAGTTCTGCTCTGATTTTAGTTATTTCTAGCCTTCTGCTAGCTCTTGAATGTGTTTGCTCTTGCTTTTCTAGTTCTTTTAATTGTGATGTTAGTGTCAATTTTGGATCTTCCTGCTTTCTCTTGTGGGCATTTAGTGCTATAAATTTCCCCTCTACACACTGCTTTTGAACGTGTCCCAGAGATTCTGGTATGCTGTGTCTTTGTTCTCATTGGTTTCAAAGAACATCTTTATTTCTGCCTTCATTTCATTATGTTCCTAATAGTCATTCAGGAGCAGGTTGTTCAGTTTCCATGTAGTTGAGCGGTTTTGAGTGAGTTTCTTAATCCTGAGTTCTAGTTTGATTGCACTGTGGTCTGAGAGACAGTTTGTTATAATTTCTGTTCTTTTACATTTGCTGAGGAGAGCTTTACCTTCCAACTATGTGGTCAATTTTGGAATAGGTGTGGTGTGGTGCTGAAAAAATGTATATTCTGTTGATTTGGGGTGGAGAGTTCTGTAGATGTCTATTAGGTCCACTTTGTGTAGAGCTGAGTTCAATTCCTGGATATCCTTGTTAACTTTCTGTCTCGTTGATCTGTCTAATGTTGACAGTGGGGTGTTAAAATCTCCCATTATTATTGTGTGGGAGTTTAAGTCCCTTTGTAGGTCACTCAGGACTTGCTTTATGAATCTGGGTGCTCCTGTGTTGGGTGCATATATATTTAGGATAGTTAGCTCTTCTTGTTCAATTGATCCCTTTACCATTATGTAATGGCCTTCTTTGTCTCTTTTGATCTTTGTTGGTTTAAAAGTCTATTTTATCAGAGACTAGATTGCAACCCCTGCCTTTTTTTGTTTTCCATTTGCTTGATAGATCTTCCTCCATCCCTTTATTTTGAGTCTATGTGTGTCTCTGCACGTGAGATGGGTTTCCTGAATACAGCACACTGATGGGTCCTGACTTTATCCAGTTTGCCAGTCTGTGTCTTTTAATTGGAGCATTTAGCCCATTTACATTTAACGCTAATATTGTTATGTGTGAATCTGATCCTGTCATTATGATGTTAGTTGGTTATTTTGCTTGTTAGTTGCTGTAGTTTCTTCCTAGCCTCGATGGTCTTTACAATTTGGCATGTTTTGCAGTGGCTGGTACCGGTTGTTCTTTCCATGTTTAGTGCTTCCTTCAGGAGCTCTTTAGGGCAGGCCTGGTGGTGACAAAACCACTCAGCTTGTTTGTCTGTAAAGTATTTTATTTCTCCTTCACTTATGAAGCTTAGTTTGGCTGGATAGGAAAATTCTGCTGAAAATTCTTTCTTTAAGAATGTTGAATATCGGCCCCCACCCCCTCTTCTGGCTTCAGAGTTTCTGCCGAGATCAGTTGTTAGTCTGATGGCTTCCCTTGTGGGTAACCCGACCTTCTCTGGCTGCCCTTAACATTTTTTCCTTCATTTCAACTTTGGTGAATCTGACAATTATGTGTCTTGGGGTTGTTTCTTCTCGAGGAGTATCTTTGTGGCATTCTCTGTATTTCCTGAATCTGAATGTTGGCCTGCCTTGCTAGATTGGGGTAGTTCCTCCTGATAATATCTTGCAGAGTGTTTTCCAACTTGGTTCCATTCTCCCCGCCATTTTCAGGTACACCAATCAGACGGTTTTGTCTTTTCACATAGTCCCAAATTTCTTGAGGCTTTGTTCATTTCTTTTTTATTCTTTTTTCTCTAAACTTCCTTCTCGCTTCATTTCATTTTCCATCAGCGATACCCTTTCTTCCAGTTGATCGCATCTGCTACTGAGGCTTCTGCAATCTTTGTGTAGTTCTCGAGACTTGGCTTTCAGCTCCATCAGCTCCTTTAAGCCCTTCTCTCCATTGGTTATTCTAGTTATCCATTCTTCTAATTTTTTTTCAAAGTTTTTAACTTCTTTGCTATTGTTTTGAATTTCCTCCTGTAGCTCAGAGTAGCTTGATCGTCTGAAGCCTTCTTCTCTCAACTCGTCAAAGTCATCCTCCATCCAGCTTTGTTCCGTTGCTGGTGAGGAACTGTGTTCCTTTGGAGGAGGAGAGGTGCTCTGCTTTTTAGAGTTTCCAGTTTTTCTGTCTGTTTTTTCCCCATCTTGTGGTTTTATCTACTTTTGTCTTTGAAGATGGTGATGTACAGATGGGTTTTGGTGTGGATGTCCTTTCCGCTTGTTAGTTTTCCTTCTACCAGACAGGACCCTCAGCTGCAGGTCTGTTGGAGTTTACTAGAGGTCCACTCCAGACCCTGTTTGGCTGGGTGTCAGCAGCGGTGGCTGCAGAACAGCGGATTTTTGTGAGACCACAAATTCAGCTGTCTGATAGTTCCTCTGGAAGTTTTGTCTCAGAGGAGTACCCGGCCGAATGAGGTGTCAGTCTGTCCCTAGTTGGGGGGTGCCTCCCAGTTAGGCTGCTCAGGGGTGAGGGACCCACTTTAGGAGGCAGTCTGTCCATTCTCAGATCTCCAGCTGCGTGCTGGGAGAACCACTACTCTCTTCAAAGCCATCAGTCAGACAGGGACATTTAAGTCTGTGGAGGTTCCTGCTGAGTTTTTGTTTGTCTGTGCCCTGCCCCCAGAGGTGGAGCCTACAGAGGCAGGCAGGCCTCCTTGAGCTGTGGTGGGCTCCACCCAGTTGGAGCTTCCTGGCTGCTTTGTTTACCTAAGCAAGCCTGGGCAATGGTGGGTGCCCCTCCCCCAGCCTCACTGCCGCCTTGCAGCTTGATCTCAGATTGCTGTGCTAGCAATCAGTGAGACTCCATGGGCATAGGACCTTCTGAGCCAGGTGCAGGACACAATCTCTTAGTGTGCCATTTTCCAGGCCCATTGGAAAAGCGCAGTATTAGGGCAGGACTGACCTGATATTCCAGGTGCCGTCTGTTACCCCTTTCTTTGACTAGGAAAGGGAACTCCCTGACCCCTTGCATCTCTCCCCGGCGAGGCAATGCTCGGCCTCTGCTTTGGCTCGCGCACAGTGCGCCACACCAACTGTACTGCACCCACTGTTTGGCACTCCCTAGTGAGATGAAACCGGTACCTCAAACAGAAATGCAGAAATCACCCATCTTCTGTGTCGCTCGGACTGGGAGCTGGAGACCGGAGCTGTTCCTATTCAGCCATCTTGGCTCCACCCTCAAAAGCAGTTTTTAAAAGCAAACACAATATAACACCAAAGTCGAAAAATCTATGCTCACCCAAGGATGCCAGGTTTAATAAATTATTTATAGAATACTGCATCAAAAATAAGACAATAACCCAAAATATACTATTAAAGATGTATGCACTCCTACAACTAGAGATAATTAATCTATCTGGTAGCAAATGATACTTCAATCAGTTTCAGCATGTCTGAAATCTTTAAGGACAAAAGTGATAAAACATGACCTTCATTCTTCATTAGACTCTTAGAACACTTGAAGGAAAATAATTTCTGAAGCACGAAGAGGTAAAGAGGTGTAATCTTTCAAAAAGATATTCAGTGTTCAAAATCCAGGAGTGCAATATCAGGCTGGGTGCGGTGGCTTACGCCTGTAATCCCAGCACTTTGGGAGGCCATGGTGGGTGGATCACCTGAGGTCAGGAGTTCGAGACCAGCTTGGACAACAGGGTGAAACCCTGACTCTACTAAAAATACAAATGTTAGCCAGGCGTGGTGGTATGCACCTGTAGTCCTAGTTACTTGGGGGGCTGAGACAGGAGAACTGCTTGAACCTGGGAGGTGGAGGTTGCAATGAACCGAGATCATGCCACCTCACTCCAGCGTCAGTAACAGAATGAGATTCCATCTAAAAAAAAAAAGTGTAATATCGGTATACACAGATAATATACTGAATGAAACAAATAGAATAATTTGAAGAGGTATCTTGATGAACAAGGAGTCATTAGAAAGGTTGTATTCATGTCTTTGAAGGAAATTGCAATATGAGAAATTAGTACTTTGACCACTATACTAAAAGTTTATTGCTAACATGTATTGAGTTATTAACATGTATTAGGCAGAGTATCATATAATTTACACGTGTTATCTCATTTATTGTAGGTAAAACGTAATTTCGAACTCTTGGGAGTATAAATGAATTAGATAGAATAAAATTCTATTTAAATGGCCATCAGTAAATCGGTATCTAGGAACAGGGTGATACACTGCCCAAGTTTTCTATTCTTACTAAATGTTGTGTTTCATTTTCTTGGCTTTGGATATTGCTCTTTTGGTCATTTTGATTTTTTTTTATTTTAGAAAACTAATAAATTGACTCTTCTTGTCGACTCTGGTTTTATAGAAGAAAAAGTAATTAAATTCTGTACATTTACCTTTACCTCATTTTTTTCTCTTTTAAATTTATTTTAATTGACATATAATAGATGCACATGTTATGGGGTACAGAGTGATATTTTTATATATTTATGCAATGCGTAAAGATCAAGTCAGAGTCATTATCATATCCATTACCTAAATCATGTATTATTTCTTTGCAGTGAGAATATTCAAAATCTTTTTAGTTATTTGAAAACACACAATAAATTCCCGTTAACTACAGTCACCCAACAGTGCTGTAGAGAACTAGAACTTCTTCCTTCTCTCCAGCTGTAGTTTTGTTATGTATTAACCACATTTTTCTTATACTCTTCTTTCTCCTACTCTTTCCAGGATATGGTAACCAAAACTGTACTGTTATCTACTTCTACGAGATTAAAAATTTTAACTTCCATACATAAGTGAGAACATGTAGTTATGTGGTGTTTATGTTTCATGCTGTGGCTTGTTTCACCTAACATAATGCCCTCCCTTTGCATTCTTTTGCCACAAATAACAGGATTTTGTTCTTTATTATGACTAAATAATATTCCATTATATATGTATGTCACATTTCTTTATCCATTCATCTGTTGATGGACACTTATGTTGATTCCATATCCTGGCTATTGTGAATAGTGCTGTAATAAACATGGGGGTGCAGGTAACTCTTTGATATACTGATTTTCTTTCCTTTGGATATATACTGAAAACCATATGATTAAATTAATAAACACAATAAAAGCGTTTGGCAAAATTAAATATTCTTACATGACAAAAAACCTCTCAACAATTTAGTATAGAAAATATATGCCTTAACACGGAAGGACATAAAGGACAAATCTACAGCTAAGATCATACTGAATGTGGAAAAGGTGAAAGATTTTACTGTGAACAAGAAAAAGATTTTACTGGAACAAGAAAAGGATGCCTATTTTCACCAATCATATTTCACATAGTGAAAGTCTTAGCCAGGACAATTAGGTTAGAGAAAGAAATAAAGGACATCTGAATTGGAAAGGAGACAGTCAAATTGTCCCTGTTTAAAGACAATGTGATCTTATACACGGAAAAAAATAAGACTCTACCAAAAGCTTCTTAGGGTGATAAATGAAATGAATAAAGTTGCAGGATATAAATCAACATACAAAAATCAGTAGCATTTCTATATATTGATAGTAAACTAGCTGAAACAAGAAATTAAGAAAGCAATTCATTTTACAATAGTTACAAAAATGTACTTAGAAATAAATTTAACCAAGGAAGTAAAAGATTTCTACAACAAAAATGACAAATATTAATGAAAGAAATTAAAGAAAACACAAAAAAGGAAAGACATCCACGTTTATAGATTGAAATAATATTCTTAAAATGACCCATTATCCTATGTGATTTACAAATTTAGTACAATCACTAGCTTGTATTTTTAAAAGCACCTTTGCTGCATATTCTTAAGATACTCAATGACAATGCCTGGATTTCAGTTTGAGGTGTTATTATATCTATTTTATATTGGGCACAATATAATGTTATCAGAGATAACAGTTTTGATTGGTCCTAGGTCATACAGTAATATATACATTGTGATTTATAGACAAGCTATCTTTTAATACTCAGGCATTTAGAAAGTTCATTTAGACAAAGTCATAAAAACTTGCCTTCCATTCTGCCTATATCACTAAAAATCCTAATTTAAGAGGTAATAACATTTTTTATTTGATATACAATTTATCAACACAATAAAAATCTAACAATTATCATGTGCAGAGTGTAAAAATCTCATCAGATTAAGGAACACAAAGTCATCCTTTTCATATTTCGGAAGTAAAACTGTTTTGGAAACTGTTATTTTTAGAAACAGTTAAAAACATTTTTTCATTAGTTTTTCATGTAAAATTGTGACAACCAGCATGAAATAACTGTCATCACAGAAGCATGGTATATTCGATTCCAAAATATATTCTGTGTAAGTTTTAATATATTTATGTATTATTTATACTTAGATTGTAACCCATAATGTACAGATATTATTTTTCCTTCAACTCTTAAGAATATTCTTAAATAATAAAATTAAAATTAATGAATTACAATTTTTTTTGGTTGGGAAAATGAATAGACACACACGTGACAGTGCATCACTTCACCTCATCATTTCATCTCATTTCATCATATCATCTCATCATTTTATCTCAGCATTTCATCTCAATTCAATTTCCTTTCATTATTTCATTTCATCTCACTTCATCTCATTCCATTATTTCTATTTTATTTTATCTTATTTCTATTATTTTATTATTTCATTTCATTATTTCATTATTTTATTATTTCATTCTATTTCATTCTATTTCATTCTATTTATTATTTATTTCATTCTATTTCTATTATTTCATTTCCATTTTATTATTTTATTATTTCTATTTTATTTTATCTTATTTATTTTATTTTATTTTATTATTTTATTTATTTCTTATCTTTATTTTATCTTATCTTCATTATTTTATCTTCATTATTTATTTATTTTATCTTATTTCTATTATTTCTATTTCATCTCATCTCATCATTTCATCTCTATTTCATCATTTCATCATTTCATCATTTCATCTAATTTCATTTCATTTCATTATTTCATTTCATTTCATTATTTCATTATTTTATTATTTTATTTATTTTATCTTTATTTTATCTTCATTATTTCATTCTATTTCATTCTATTTCATTCTTATTATTTCATTATTTCATTTCATTATTTCATTTCATCTCATCTCATCATTTCTTATCTTTATTTATTTTATTTTATTTATCTTTATTTTATTTTATCTTTATTTTATCTTTATTTATTTTATTATTTTATTTTATCTTTATTTTATCTTATTTATCTTATTTCTATTATTTCATTTCATCTCATCATTTCATCTCATCTCATCATTTTATGTCATCATTTCATCTCATCATTTCATTTCATCTCATCTCATTTCATCTCATCATTTCATCTAACTGAAATGATGTAATGGAATCATGAAATTAAATGGATAGGAGTTCCTCAAAGGATGTTACAATTTAAAATTGTTTGTTTTCATGTATTCATTTTATATTCATATGTATTTATATTTATATTTACTTATATTTCTTTTTACTTATTTTTTATTTATATTTTTACTTATTTCTTTATTTATAGACAAAGTCCTGTTCTGTGGCCTAGGCTGGAATGCAGTGCTGCATTCACAGTTCACGGCAGCCTTGAGCAAACCTCCCACCTCAGCCTCCCACGTAGCTGGGACCCCAGGTGTGCACCACCACACCTGGTTAATATTTTATTATTTGTAGAGATGGAGGCTTGCTATGCTGCCCAGGCTGGTCTCAAACTCCTGGGCTCAAGCAATCCTCCTGCCTTGGCATCCCAAAATGCTGGGATTACAGACATGAGCCACAGTGCCCAACCTATTTATTTATTTATTTATATTTAATAAACACAAGGTCTCACTATGTTGCCCAGGCTGGTCTTCAACTCCTGGCCTCAAACGATTCTCCAAACTTGGCCTCTCAAAATGTTGGGATTACAGGTATGAGCCACCATGCCTGGCCTAAAAATAGTATTATATTTTTGTGTTATATAATTTTCAATTAGGTAATATGAATATTCTGTACAGGAATATGCTCCCACTTTTACATAGGCATAAACATTTGTTACACTGAGAAAAATCTAATAGAGCTAAAAATAAAAATTAATTTGGAAAGGTCATTAGATACTTATAAATTCTTACGTTTACACATTCTTTCATATATTCATATATTCTTTTAACAGTATCAATGGTTTGGAGTTATGTGTACAAAACCATGACCTATATGTAATACAACTAATAACAGACTAATAACTAATAACTAATACAACTAATAATTACAATTCAAGGCATATTATATACAAAGCTTCAACTTCTCATCATTTCCTTTTTTGTTTTTTTTTCTTTCTGTTTTGGCAGATACTATGAACACAACATTCAACTCACAGACACCTCATGGAGCTCCCTTACTAAGCATAAAGTACTGTGAAAGGCCAGGGCTAGGACAGAACTGAGACAGGGCCAGGGATAGGACAGAACTGGGGCAGGGTCATGGCCAGAGAAAAACCAGGGGCAGGGTCACAGCCAGGGACATGACAGGACCAAGGCCAGGGCCAGAAGCAGGGCAGAACCAGGACCAGGGCAGGGACATGGCAGGGCCAGGGCCATGGCAGGTTCAGGGGCCAAAGGCGCAGGCCGCCAGGGCAGGCTGGGCGTAGCACAGTGGCCAAAGTGGCAGCTGCACGCAACAGGGCAGGCATGGAAAACCGAAATGGTTTCAAACTGTGGACATGGATTAGGTGAAGGAAACATGGTGAAGGAAACACAGGGACCAGAAAGTGGGGACAGGGTGGTGGTGGCACAGAAGGACCATGGAAAAAACATGGTTGTGGGAGGGGGACCAGGTGGACAGGGTGAACCAGGCAGGCCAAGGAAATAGTGAAGGAAGGAGGGGGGCCAGGGCTCAAGCATGCACAAAGGGGTGGGGGGTCTGCTGGGGATTGTCAGGGCCAGGGCCAGGGCAGGGTCAGGGCAGGGCCAGAAACATGGCAGGGCCAGAAACATGGGCAGGGCCAGGGAGAAGGCAGAACCAGAGAGGATCCAGAGCAAGGGCAGGGCCAGGGAGAAGGCAGAAACCCAATAGGAGGATTCCAGAGTAGTGGTGAAGAAGGGTGGTGAAGGAAGGTGGGGTAGTGGGGGGGAAGGGAAGGAAGGAAGGAATGGAAGGAATGAAATGGGGAAGGGATGGTTCCAGGCCATTCTCATGACCCAGGGCCAGGGCAGGGCCAGGGCAGGGCAAGGGCAAGGCCAGGGAGAAGGCAGGGCCGGGGCTGGGCAGCAGTGCCAGGGAGCAGTGGCTGGGGCCCAGGCTGGACATTAATGAAGGGTGAGCATGGTCAGTGGCAGTAGGGGAAGGAATGGCTGGAAGAAGAAGGAGATGGGGAGGGAACAATTGGCATTCAGGGGCTGGAAGAAGCCAGTGGTGGCATGGTAGGGGCAGAGGGATGGTGGACTGGAAATGGAATGGAAGGAAATGGGAAGAATAAATAATGGACAGAGTGCCAGAGCAGGGCTGGGCCAACAAGCTTGGGGTTAGGGCAACCAGGCCAGACACCCCTCCACCACAGCTCTGACATGCCCTCGGGTCTCCTGGCCACAGAAAAAAGAGCAGAGTAGGGTTGGGTGGACCAGAGCCAGGCCATAGAGAGTAGGGCAAATGCCCAGGGGCAAGGCCTGGGTAGTGCCAGGGCTGAGGCAAGGTCAGAGAAGGTCCAGGGCTGAGTCAGGCTAATGCACCAATACAGGGTGCAGTGGCTGGGTAGATTCAGGGACATGGGGGTGGAAGCAGGAATGGAATGGAAGACAGGAAGGAATGAAGGTTGGTGGACAAGGAAATAGGTGGTATGGTAGGGAAGGTCAAGGGCCAGGGTTCAGACCAGGGCCAGAGCAGGGCTCAGGCAGGGCCAGGGCCGGGACCAGGAAAGGGCAATGTCAGGGCAAGGGCCATGGCAGGACCAGCAACGGGGCTAGGGCCAGGACAGGGACAGGGACAGCAATAATAGCTTGAATAGCATGCCAGGGTAGAGCCAGGCCAAATTAGGCTGGGTGGACAGGGTCAGTTCAGGGCTGGGCCAGGTGGGCGGTCTTAAAGTGCCTGAGGCCAGGTCCATGCCAGTGCCAGTCCAGGGCAGAGGTGAAAGGCCATGGCCAGGTCTAGGACAAGGCTGGGGCAGGGCCAAGGTCTGGGTCAGGGTCAGCACAAGACCAGGACAGAGCCAGGGGAGGGACAGGGCCATGGAGGGCCAGGTTAAATCAGGGACAAGACAAATCCACTTGAAGGGGTCAGGGTGGCTGTTCAGGTCAGGCCGAAGAAAGTGCCAGGGCCAGGGCTGTCAGGGTCATTGGCAGGGCCAGGGCCATGGCAGGACCAGGGTCAGGAGCAGGGGTCAATGCCAGGCCAAGGCCTAAGATAGGACCAGGTCTGCTTAGGGCCAGTGGGGCGGAGTTTGGGGCAGGGGCTAAAAGTGGGAGGGTGCAGGGGCCAGGGCAGGTGGAGTAGGTTCAGGAAAGCCAGGAATGAAGGAAGGAATGGAAGGAAAGGAAGGAAGGGGACCAATGGAGCCCATAAATAGGGGTGGGGTGGTGGTGGTGGTGGTAGGGGGGAAGAGTAGGGGCCAGGACAGGTACCTGGCAGGGCTAGGGTCTGGGACAGGGCCATGGCAGGGCCAGGGCCACAACCAGGTCTGTGCTATGGCCAGGTCCAACAGACTGCCTACCAAAACTTTTTCTGTGCGATCCCAGTGGAAGAGGCAGGGAAAGGAATAAAGGTGCCATCCACCTCCACTCGGACAACACAGCCTTCTTTATTAACAAAGCGGCAACCCAACCCCATGGCAATACCTCAGGGTTCTGTCTGTCCACATTCATCCTGGACAGTCCCACACTTGTCTTAACAAGGAATCCTGGCCTGCTACTAAACTCCCAGGTGCTGGCTGTGCAGCCCAGCCTTGCCCCTGGAGGGGACCTTACCTTGCAGGACGGAGTCTTGGCTACAGACTCCTGAGCCTCCTGCACTCACCCCGTCTCCCACCCACTCTTGGTACTGGCCACACATGCTGGGCAGCTCATGGGAGGGCTTGGTGGGCTAGCTTGGGGGTCCGCCAGGTCTGCAGAGAAGTGGAAAAGACCAGTCAGCCCTTAGTGGACAGCCACCGGGTCACACTGTGAGTGGTCGCCACCTGCAACCCTCTGCTTTGTGTTTGTGTTTTCCCTGGGAGTGCTTTCCCAGTGAAGCCCTAGAGTGGGGATCACTGGAAAGATGTGCCTTCCTCCATTCGATGCAATTGTGAGACACCTCCCTGTCCTGAAGAGCATCAAGGAGATGATGGCGCACAGGACAGATGTGGGTCTGCCTCCATGCTGCTCAGGGGTAGGGCTAAAATGCTGGGATGATGGAGGGACATTGAATGGATGGAGGGACAGTGGTTAAATTGCAGAGTATTGGTTGGATGGAGGAACATTGATTAGATGGAGGAGTATTGGTTGTATAGAAAGGTGTTGATGAAGGAATATTGATTGGATGGAGGAGCACCGATCATGAAGGAGGAGCATTTGTTGTAATGGAGGTACTGGACTGAATGTAGCAGCATTGGCCGGGATGGCTCGGCGTCGGTCCCTACGAAGGCAACTGGTCAGTAATGCAAACGCATTACTGATTCCATACTGGTCACGGAAGGGCAACTGGCAGGGACGGAGCTGCATTGACCGACGTGGAGGAGTTAAGTGAACGAATGAATGAGCATTGACTGGATGTAGTGCCATTTAATGGAGGAATACTGATAGTATTATGAGCACTGGATAGGATGGACTTAGCACTGGATGGAGCATTAACTGACGGAGTGAATATTGGTTTGGATAGAATAATGTTGGCTGGATAGAGTGAACACATCGGTACCGAGGAGCACTGGCTGGATGAAGGAGCATTGGCTGGCTGGAAGGGGATTAATTGAACTGTAAAGCATTGGCCGGAATAGAAGGCCCTCGATTGGGCGAAGGAGCAATGTATGGACGGAGGGCACACCGAAACAGAGGAGCACTGATTGGATGGAGAAGCATTGGTTGGATGGAGTAGCATTGATTGGATGGAGGGGTACTGGGTGGATGGAGGGGTACTGGGTGGATGGAGGCACGCTGATTTAGCAGAGGAGTATTGGTTTGATGGAGGGGCATGGGTGGATGGAGGGGCACTGATTTAGTAGAGGAGTATTGATTGGATGGAAGGATACTGGTTAGATGGAGATGTCCTGATTAGATAAAAGGCACAATGAATAGCACCACGGGAAGTGCAGGGCATTGATTGGGTGAAACTATTTTGGTTGGATGGAGGGAAATTGATAGGATAGAAGGCCACTGATTGGATGGAGAGGCACTGTTTGGATGGAGTAGTATTGGATGGATGGAGGAATCTTGATTGGATGGAGGGGTACTGATTGGATGGAGGAAGGTGAATGAATGAAGGAGTATTGATTGGATGGAGGGGTACTGATTGGATGGAAGGGAGTGGTGGATGAAGGAATATGGGGCCGTTTGCGAAATCGACCATGGCGGTTACTGAATTAATTGGACGGAGAGTGTTCGACTGAACGGAAAATGGCACGTGGATCGGTATCAATACTACGGCGGTTTCACACCGATTGCACGCCATTGGCTGGATGATGGGCATTGGTCAGATGGAGCAGCTACTGGATGCATTTATGAGAATCGAATGGAATGGAGGGATTACTGATCAATGCGATACCACTGGATGGAGGCAATGCTCTGGATGGAGAGTAGTACTGGCTTTTAATGGATGAACTTTGATTGGATGGAAGGGCACCGATTGGACAAGGAGTACCAAGTCGACAAAGTACTGACTGACCGGAGGAATATTGGCCGGATGAGAGCAACTGATAGATGAAAGACACTGATTGGATGGCGGAGCATTGTTCCGAAGGGGCATTGACTGAATGGCGAAACACCGAATAATTGGAGGATATCAGCTCGGTGATACTATTGCACAAGGAACATTAATTGGATGCAGGAGCATTGATAGGATGGGAGATTATTGGTTGGATGGAGTAGCATTGATTGAAAGGAGGGGCATTGATTACATGGAGGGACATTGATTAGATGGAGGGGCATTGATTGGGTAGAGGGGCACTGATTGGATGGAGAAGCATTGGTTGGATAGGGTGTTGGTTGAATAAGGCGGCATTGATTGGATGGAAGGGCGTTGGTTGGATTAAGGAATGGTGCCAGGATGCAGGAGGGACCTGACAGCAGAGGGGAGCCAGGTCATACCTCGATGGCCTGGGTGTATTGTTCCAGCCAGTGGTCAATCTTGGATATGGGCAAGTCTGGCTGGGATTTCTTCACACTGTTACTGGAGGGTAGAAGATGTGTCAGGCCCCATGTCTCCCACAAGGCTTCTCCCAACCTGCCCAAGCCTCTCCCAGAGCCCCCTCGGTCTCCAGATCTTTACCCTGTGACTCCCTTCAACCCCCTCTTGGGGAAACCTAAGATCTGAGCCCAGAAAGCAGACAGACAGACAGACACACAGACAGACTGCTCTATGGAGCGGTTTAGGAACTCGGTCCTGTCGATGAGCTGCAGAGGGTGGAGAGAGACACAGGCCTGCAGCAGCTAAGGTAAAGCCCACCCTCCATCTCCCCAGCTACTCCATCCACTAATCCAACCTCCAACCCTTATATCACGGGGGTTTGCTGAGCGCCGGGCAATGGGGGGATAGCAGACAAAAGCCAGGCCTGGGCCTGGTCTTCCTGTGGCTTGCATGTGGGATTGGCCTTTTGGGTATGAGTTTGGGAGAGGGGAGATGGCAGGCTTTGCAGCTTGACCTACTTTGGATGGGAGGGCTCAGGGGAGGCGAGCTCTGTTCGATGGTCCTCCCACACCTCAAGGGGCCAGCGTCCCAGTTGCTGCTATTTCTGGTGGTAGAAAAAAAAAGCAAAAACAGACATCCCAGGTGACCCCCTGCTTGTACCCCTCCTGCACTGCCCAGCACCTGCGGGAAAATATGCTGTTCCTCCCTGAGCCCCAGGTTCTCTGTGGCCCTGAGATGCTCATTTTGGAGCTGGTGGGGAGGGACCAAGGAGTCTGGAGAAATGACTCCGGATCTTGCAAGAGGATCACTGAGCCTCACCCTCTCTGAGAATGTGGGCCCAGAAGGGGCTGCAAGGTCTAGGGGTGTGGGGTGCTGACCCACTCTGGCCTAGACCCACAGGGCCCACAGAGGGGTGCAGACAGCAAAGGCTGGCTCATCCCTGGGGTGGGGGTACACCCAGACCCTCCGAGGTGGAGCCATCACCTCCTCCTGTTCCTCCTCAGCCCCTGCGGCCCCCTGGTTGTCCTGGACAGTGTCCTCTGCGTCTGGCCCCTCCTTGCTCAGACTCAACTCCTCCAGGTGGACTTCGTTACTGTCCTCCTTTTCGCAGGCATGCAGGCTGTGCCTGTGGGTGGAAAGTGAGGCAAAGCCGTTCTAGGCCCGTTGGATTGCTTGGTTGACCCCTTCCTTTTTCCAAGCCTCAGTTTCCCCATCTGTAAAATGAAGGTAGTCAGGCTAGTTGAGTGCCAAGGGTTCTGAGACCCAAGCCCATTGGGAAACAAGGTCCAGTGGCCTCAGAGCCAGCACAGTCTGTTTGGGCCCGTGTCAGGGCCTGAGGCCCTTGGGGAACTGCCCAGTCTCCGGTAGGCAGGGCTCTACAGACTGAGGGTCCCCCAGGCACAGAGGCTGGGTTCAACCCCCGCTTCTTTCTGGTTGGGCCCTCCTCAGCTTCGGCAGCGCTTCACACCTCAGCGCTGGGTCTGGCTGGCCTCAAGGGGTCGGCTGGGCGGGGCCACCACTCCTGTTCTGCTCCCTGTGGGGGCCCTTGGGTGTTTGGGGGACTGGAGCCTGGGTCATTTGGAGGGCTAGGCAGGGGTAGGGGCCAGGTCACTGAGGAGCAGGGCCAAGAGGCTGCCGGCTGTGGGGGAGGGGAGGCCAGCCAGCTGGCAGCTTCCAGCGGCTCTGCATTTGAGCAGGACTGAACCTGGAGGAGAAGATGGGAAATTCTCGAATTTTCCATGATTTCAGGCGCCTGGGTATGCGTGCCAGCCAAGACCCAGACCCACCCACCCAAGGTGGGCAGGGGTCTGAGCCAGCAGCAGCCACACAGAGGGGCCATTCAGGAGCAGGTCTGTGCAGCCAGGCAAGGCGGGGTGGTACGCAGAGCTGGGCTGGCCCACGGAAGAGTCAGCGCCTCTGGTCTGTCTCCCAGGCCTGAGGCCAGGGAGTAGGGAGCCGCCCACCCCAGAAAAAGCAGGTCAGCCTGGACTCCTAAGCGCGCCAGGGCAGACTGGTGCCCGGCGGAGGGGGGCGGTGGGCACTGCGCCAGGCCAGGACCAGCGCCTGCGCCGGCGCTGTGGGCCTCTCTGCGCCTGCGCCGGCGCTGTGGGCCTCTCTGCGCCTGCGCCGGCGCTGTGGGCCTCTCTGCGCCTGCGCCGGCGCTGTGGGCCTCTCTGCGCCTGCGCCGGCGCTGTGGGCCTCTCTGCGCCTGCGCCGGCGCTGTGGGCCTCTCTGCGCCTGCGCCGGCGCAGTGGGCCTTTGCGAGGGCGGAGCTGCGTTCTCCTCAGCACAGACTTCGGAGATAAAGCGAAGCACAAACCCGGGGGCACCGTGAGGGCGGAGCTGCATTCTGCTCAGCACAGACCTTGGGGCACTGCCTCGCTTTGGGACAACTCGGGGCCGCATCGACGGTGAATAAAATTCTTCCTGTTTGCAGTCGTGTTTGCGGTTGGTGGCAGCGATGGACACTGCAGCCAGCCAGAGCGTAGAAAGGCGTCGGGTAAGTGCGCTATCCAGGCTGCACTGCGGGTGGCTTGGGACGGCCAGGGTCTGGCCCAGGCGTCACCGCCCTCGCCTTGGGTGGCTGGTTGGGTGCTATCTGGGGCTGTGCTGCCTGCACGGGTGGGGGGCGGTTTGGGGGACCAAACCGGGGCTGCACTGCCCTTGGCGGGGAGCCGATTGGGGGCACTATCCCAGACTATTGCTGGCAACAGGGAGGTGGGCTAAGTGTGCTATCCGGGGCTGCACTGCGCGGCTGTCGGGGGTGGCGGTTTTGGGTTGAGGGCGCTGTGGGGTGCTGCAATGCCCATGGTGTGGGCGGTTTAAAAGTTGGGTGTGCTGGGCTGTGGGGCGACACCTGCTGGTGTAGGGCAGGGCTGGGGCCATATCAGGGGCTGCGCTGATTGCTTTAGCTAGGATTTCTGGTACTATGTTAAACAACAGTGGTGACAGTGGGCATCCTTATCATGTTCCAGATCTTAGAGGAAAAGCTTTCCATTTTTCCCCATTCCATCTGATTCTAGCTAAAATTTTCCTGTAGTTTCTTTTATTATTGCCAGGTAAGGGACTCTTCTGTACCCGTTTCTTTGAGGATTTATAGCATGAAGGGATGTTGAATTTCATCAAATGCTTTTTCAGTTTCAGTTGACATGATCATACTGTTTTTGTTTTTTATTTGGTTGATATGATGTATCACATTGTAGGTTGAGTGACCCTTGCATCCCAGGGATACATCCCACTTGATCATGATGAATTATCTTTTTAATGTAGTACTGAATTTGATTCACTGGTATTTTGTTGAGGATTTTTGCATCAATATTAGAGATACTGGCCTGTAGTTTCCTTCTTTGATGGCTTTGTCTGATTTTGGTATCACAGTAATAATGGTCTCATAGAATAAGTTTGGAAGTATTCCATCCTGTTTTTCAAAATAGTTTGAGTAGGATTCGTACTAGGTCTTTAAATTGTTTGGTGTGAAGCCATCAGCAGTGAAGACATCAGTTCCTGGGCTTTTCTTTACTGGGAGACTCTTTCTGATGGCTTCAATCTCATTACTTGTTACCAATCTGTTCTGCCTGATGTTTCTGTATTGTTCAGCCTAAGTAGGTTGTATGTATCTAGGAATTTGCTAATTTCTACTAGGCTTTCCACTTTATTGGCATGTAATAGCCAGTTATGATCCCTTTGAATTTCTGAAGTATTAGTTGTAATGTCTCCTTTTGTTATCTGTTCATTTTATTTATTTGAATCTCGCTTTTTCTCGCTAGCCTAATAAAGTTTGTCAATTTTGTTTAGCTTTCCAGAAAACCAACTTTTCGTTTAATCTTAGGTGTTTTTATTTCAATTTTATTTCTGCTAATGATCTTATTTCATTTTTCTTTTTCTTATTTTTGGTTTAGTTTGTTCTTACTTTACTAGTTCTTTCAGATGTATTGTTTATTTGAAGTTTTATTTTGTTTGATGGTAGGCACTTATAGCTATAAATCTCTGCCTTTGAAATTGCTTTCATGAAAAGTTTTCAGATAATTGTGTTTTCACCTTTGTTTCATGACATTTTTGAATTTGTGTCTTAGTATCTTCATTGACCCACTAGTCATTTATTCAGGAGGGTAGTGTTTAACTTCCATGTGATTGTATTGTTTCCAAAATTACTCTTCTTATTGATACCTAGTTTCATTCCTTTGTAGTCAAAGAAGATGGCCACGGAGACAGCAGCGTGGTCAGAGTGGTAGGAGCCGGCCATCAGTGAGAGCTCCTCCGTGCCTGGCTGCTGGGTGCTAGAACCTGCGGCCCACTGGCTTGCCTCACTGTGGTTGGTGGTGGTGGTGACAGTGACTGCAGCATGACCAAAGTGGCAGGACAGGGGCTATCCAGGGCTGCACCCAGTGTGGGGTGGGGCTGGGGCACCATCCAGGGTGTCATTGCCTGCATTAGGGGTACTGGTTGGTAGCACTGTACAGGGCTGCACTGCCCACCGCAGGGAGGCTGCCGCTGGTGTTTCAGCTGCAACCCCATGGAGGAGTGACAGGTTATGCTCCATCGGTATACGCTACTGGCGGCATTGGGGGATGGAGGTGGGGGGCGCTATTGAGGGGAGGACTAGCCGTGGAGGGGGGTGAGTTGGGTGCTATCAGGGGCTGCACTGCTGGCAGCGGTCAGCAGAGTTGGCATCCGCGAAGCGAGAGTGGTTCTCCCTCCGCGACTCCACAATCTGTAGAGGTGGCCACCCACTCTTGGTCATACTGGAGTGCGGCAGGTGCGCAGTGCTTGCATGGGAATCCTGAGCATGGCAGAGCCCCCACACCCACCTGTTCCTGGGCCTGTGCACTCTAGGTCTGTGCCTCAGAGGCTGCCA
Source organism: Hoolock leuconedys (assembly GCA_023748175.1). Classification (NCBI taxonomy): domain Eukaryota; kingdom Metazoa; phylum Chordata; class Mammalia; order Primates; family Hylobatidae; genus Hoolock; species Hoolock leuconedys. The sequence goes on along the minus strand of JAKGGE010001187.1, from coordinate 1,466 downwards.
GGTACCCCTGGGGACACCCATGGGGGACAGGGCCCTGTGCGTGGAGGCGTCCGGAACAGGAATTGGCACCTGGGTGCAGAGGGCTGGCTGGGTCTGAATTTTTCTGTTTCTCCTGCTCCCCAAGGAGTGCAGCCCCAGTGGGCCCAGTGGTTCCTGTGGAGTGGGGAGCTGGGTGCTGTGATGACTCCAGCACCCACCCCAGGCCCCAGTTCCCAGCCAGCTTGTGCCAAAAGGAGATGCTGGACTTTGGATGGTGGTTGTGAGTGCCTTTGCTGAAACCATTCCCCTGCCACTTGAGGTGGCCCGACACTTGACAAGTTGAGGCTCTAACCCTCCACCCCTCACATCTTCCTCTAGGCTTTCTGGCTGCCGCCCAGCTACTCCATGCCAGGAGGAGACACCTAGAGCCTGCGACACCACGGCTCGCCTCACCGCGGGTGGGTGGCAGCAACGGAGACTGCAGTGCACCGCAGTGGTAGGAGAGTGGCCGCACTAGGAGGGCAGGCAGCTGCAGCCGGGGTTGGGGGTCAGGCTTACAGCGATGGACGAGCTGCAGCAGTGGCCAGGTGTAGGAGCCTTGTAGGGAGGGCTGGTTTGTGGTGGCCTGGCCTTACCCTGCCCCGCCCGTGGATCTGGCCCTGTACTGCCCCTGCCTTGCCCTGTACCTGCCCCCACTGTTACCTGGACTCTTGCGACCCCTGTTTCTCTCTGGTCCCATCCTGTGTCTTGGCCCTGTGCCTGTCCCTACCCTGGATGCTTGCCCTGGCACTGGCCTACCCTGAACCTGCACTGGCCTGGCCTTGGCTCTGGCCTGCCCTTCAATCTGACCTGGTCCTGTCATGGCGCTGGCCTGCCAGTGGTCATGAGGGTCCTGCTCCCTGTTCTGTTACAGACCTGGCCCTTGGGATGTAATCACAGCCTGTTTTGACCCCATCCCTGCCCTGGCCCCACCATGGGCCTGCCTGTTCTGCCCTCTCCTGGCACTGACCTTGCCCTGTCATGGCCCAGTGGTGCCATTGCCCTGCCTTACCCTGCGCTGGTTGTGCCTTGGCCCCGCTTGGTGCTGCGCTCCCTGGACCTGCCCTGACCCTGCCTTGGCTTTTGCCCTGCCCTCACTATGGCCTGGTCCTGGCCCTAGCCCTGGTCCTGCCAGCATCCCTGGCCTGCCTGCGCTTTCAGTGGCTGGCTGGAACCTGGTCGTTAATCCAGGGACCTGCCCTGACTCTGCCAGCCCGGCCCTGGCCCTGCTCTGCTGGTCCTGGCCCTGACCCAGACTTCCTTTCCTGGCTCCTCCTTGCAGCCCTTCCTGGCCTGGGCTGGCAGTGGTTCTGCCCTGATTGCATCACTTCCTGCTGTGCTCTGGGTGTGTCATCCCCTGCCCTGGCCCTACTCTCCCTTTGACCCTGCCCTGAGCACTGTAGCCCTCACTTTCAGATCTTTTCTGGGTCCTGCTCTGGGACCTGGCC